>OX451740.1:953003082-953260520 GCA_948472305.1 Vicia faba
CTAAATTGAGTGACTCATCGATCAAAAAGAAATAAAGGAAAGCGATAAAATACTATAGGGAGCATGCACTGAGAGCGAAATCGTGATCTCAATTTCTAATTTGAGTGACTCATCGATCAACAAGAAAGAAAACAAACACAAGCACAACACATATAAGAAATGAAGTGCGAAATTCCTGCTACAGGTCTTTAAACAGCGACTTCGAGCACACGCTCTTTATTTCCTACTTCTCATGATATCTAGAAAAGAGATAAATGCGGAAATATAAATTGGAAGCATTATAATACCAAACGAACAAGGACGTCCGCAAAAAGCGCAACCAAAGTAAAGAAATCCGAGATACTTCGTACGAACTAGCATCAACAAACAAACAGTCAGAGTTTGAATATTTGGAATATGTGTCGAAACTTCGTCGATGTGAAAATAAATCACAATCGGAATCCAAATCACATCTGCATATCAAATAATGAACCTGCATAAAACTCAGCTCAACCAACAAAGGTGAATCACAAATTTCAAGTCATCGAAAAATTCAGAAATAAATTTTCTAAAAAAATCAAATGAGAAATCCAACAAATTTATTGATTTTTTTTAGTTTGTTACCTAAAATGATGAAAGGCATCCCTAAGATCTATATTTTTTATTGTTTTTAGTATATGTATTTTCCTATTATTTTTATTATAAAAGAAATTTAAACTAAAAAAAACTAAAAAAACATAGGAAGTATAATTGTCAGGAGGTGTTATGCTGAAGTCAGGGGGTTTGTGTCCAGACATTTACTTCAGGCGTAAAGCCCATGTGGAGAGTCCAGAATGGTGTTTTTGTATTTTAACTCTCAATGGTGCAAAAATGGTGTTAATGGGCTTGTAGAAGGGTGGTTCAATCCAAACTGTAAGGCTCCATATGAGCCCTTTTCCTCAACAAGGCAAATTAATAACTCGTCCAAAAAAGTATCCAATGGGCTCAACAAAAAAAAATCACTTGTGGTAGATCCATAATCCAAATTTCAACTAGATTTTCTATATTTCAATATTATATATAAAAAAAAAATCAAAGAAAAATAGAAAATTTGTAATACGGTGGCGTATGGATAGGGTTCACAAGATTGTGATGTTTCAGATTCTTCGAATACTCTTCTCAAAATAATTACACCGCAACTACCTTCTGTTCGGCGATCTCCACCGTTGAAGCTCCATGGATTCTTCCCCTCCTTCGATTTCAGTCTTTGTCTCACTTCCGTCCCAGCGTCAACCTCGTCGTCTTTCTTATTCGCCGCCGATAATCTGAATCCAACATTCTTTTGTTCTAATTTTCCTTTAATCCTCCTAAATCTAACAACATCTTCTAAAACCCTAGGTCTTTCAAAGCTAGATTAAGCGCTTCATACAAGACTCCAGACTGTAATTGGTTAGGGTTATCACTCTGTTCGTCGACTTCTACAAAATCTCATCAAGAAATGGATGGAGAAGTGAAGAGAAAACACATACCTTCAATGAATGTGACGGAAGCGACGAAGAAGATAGCAAGTACGTTGATTCACTCTTTCTTCCTCGATTAACTTGCTGTGTACGTTCCGCTTCATCTCTTTCTTCTCCGTGTTAGCCTTTTCTTTCTGTGTCGTGTATTGTGGTTGTTGTTGTTGCGTTGTGAGTGCTTTACAATGCTCTATTGCAGAGGGATGAAGATTGAGGAAGATTTAATGTGCGTGAAGATGAAGATGGAGGAGATGGAGAGAGATTGCAGAGAGAGTTGAAAGGTGAGTATCGCGATTTTTTTTATCTTTCTATGAATGAATCGTGAAAAAAAATGAATCCCTATTATCTCTCTGGTCAGTATTGTTATATCATTCTGTTAGAAGATTGTTGAGAATTGGTTGGGAATCCTTACAATTAGGATCGGTTAGAAGCTGTTATAGGTTTTTTTTTACAGTTAGAGCAGTTGGTCAGTGAAGTTAGAGGTGGTTGCAAAATTTGTTAGGATTGTTAGTTAGGGGTTAATTAACCGGGTTCTGTTAGAAAACAGTTGGAAGAGGGTTTAGAAAACAGTTAAGTTTTTGTTTGGACTGTTAAGGGAATTGGTTAGAAAGGGTTAATTGGCTATTTGTTATAAGGGCGGTTAGGAATTAGTTTCAGTAGTTTGGAAGTTTCTGTTATAGTAGTTAAGAGGCTTTTTGGACAGCTATAAGTTCATGACAGTTTTAATTTTGTTTGGAAAGGCAGTTAGGAAATGTTTTGGGATTTTGTTAAAATTCTGTTGGATGTTGGTTTAATTTATGACTTTTCTGAAATATGCAGGGCAGTTTAAGAATGCAGTAATATGGCATTTTTCTTCATTTGGATTTTCACACATTCTGGGATTTGTATGGGCTGTTGTAACTGGACTTCCGTGTGTTAATGGCTGAGGGAGAGATTAAGTCCTGCAGTTCAGGAGAGGATGTCACACCTCCAAAGAAGTTCAACAAGCATTTCAACTGCACTGCTGCTGATTGAATTGCAACGCTGGATGTTTAGTCCCAAAAGGGTGTGGCCCAGTTTTCTCAAAGAGGAAAAACTCCTGTCTGTAACCAAAGTGCAGCCTAACAGAGAAAGAATCTATAGATTTATCTGATTTGAATGTGCCAGGGCTGCAGGTTTTTTTCCTGTGATGTTTCGTACAAGTTTTAGGCAAGGAAGGCACTATATCGGTAGCGATATGAGGCATGAAGATTATCGAAGCAACATGTACATGGCCATAAAGATTAATGAATGTAAAGCTTAGATCCTTAGGTTTAGAATACGTAGATTCTGGGTATTTCCATATGAATTTGACATGTACTTTTGTAAGGGAATGGTCAAATTGACAATAGTGTACTTGGACTGGCTTTGTAATGGAAGGATGGTTGTTGAATGGAATATTAAAACTGTTATGGATCATTTCTAATGTATAAATGGAATTATGATCGAAACTTGGGAAGAAACATGGTAAACTTGGATGATCCATGATATTTTGTAACAACTTGAAATTGCCATGACAATTGGAAAATGTATGATGATGTATTGCCTCATGAATCTTTGAAAAAAGATTCAACATGATTTTCCTCTCTAAGTTTAGAACTCGAATTCACAATTTCCTTTGACTTTGCACCCATGTATGAATCCCTATGTCTTGCTTTTTAAGGAACCTTTGGCTATGCAAAATAAGATTTGAACAATGATGAATGGCACTTGAATACCTCTTAAGAAAACTTATCCACAAACTCTTCAATGTTACAAGCAAAACTCGATTTACCTAAACACATTAGGCGACTTGAATGAACATTCACCAATCAATAGATCCAGATCAATTATTCTCATTCAATCTCAATTCCAAACCAACTTATATTTCCAATAACAATTAACAATGATGAGAACCAGAATTGTCTTAATCTGAATGAGTCGATAAGTTCACCTCCCCTTCCATTACTTGCACTTGTATTTCACTTCAGCACGATAAAAATGCATTGGAGAACCTTTGAAGCTGAAAAGGATACTTGGAGCAGAAGAGAGCACCTCTGATGAACCTTAACTGAATTAATAAGCGCAAGCACTAGGGATAAAACCCTAATCTTCTCGAGATGTGATTGAGATGTTGAGAAGGCCCCAGCCCTAGCTTGCAAAGTCTCTATTTGAGGTTTTGATGAAAAGCCATGCATTAATAAGTCACAACCATTTGGTGGAGAACTTGATGATCTTTGTTGCTTGATGAGGATAAAGTTCTCAGTGACCCCGAACATAAAAACCCTAGCTCCACAGACCATGATTGATAATGAAACCCGTTAATTTCTTAAGTGAAAATGAGAGCCTTAAAGCCATACAACAACCCTAATTCCTCAAAATCCTTGATCCCAAGCCAAACTATTGACTAATGATGCATGATGCATCAGATGAACTAATGAAGGTTATGCACCTCAATCTCGATTAAATCCACAGATTCGAGTCATCTTTCCATTGAAGTGACCAACTTCCATTTGATGAAACGAGCTGAATGAGTTCCAAACCCACAACTTACCCAACGGTACATATCTAAACTTGATAAAACTCAAAGCAATCTTTCAGTAAGGGAAGAATAGTGCTCAATGTAGCCTTGGAGTGAGACTATAACTCAATAAACCTCCATAGAAGAATCACTACCAAGCTCAAACAAAATGAAGAGAAATCCTGATTCTCTGGCTGAGTTAGGCCCTAATACATTTGTTCCTTGAAAGAACCTTGATGAAGAAAATTTTGTACCTTGAGGAAAACTAATAGTGAAGACATCTATGATGCTTGAGATCTAAAATCCTAATCTCATACCAAGAAAAATGAGAGTGCAGTTGAATCAATTTTGAGCAAGACGACAACCTCCATTTAGAGAGAGAAACCCTAATGCCAAAGCTCTTCGATCTTATAACCACGAGACCAATTCTATGTGCAAAACGTACAAAGTATGATGAGGGATCTTCGGGGAAAAAATTGGGGTACAACAGATAACAGTCCCATTGATGTAGCTAGAAAAGATTTCTAAATGCTCATTGTTAGAATTTCTAAAGACGCCACCACAAGCAGAAGTGAATGCGGTTCCAATGGTCACGCCATTATTATTCCCTTTTATCCACCCTAGAAGAGGAGGTTACCACACCACCTCAGTTAAAGATGGAGGATCAATAGGACATATCTTTATGGAGAAGGCTTTGAGGATAAAAATTCAAGCATAGTAGTATTGGAATTCTTGGGATAAGTGCTACTAGTAATGTTGGATGAAATAGTGTCAACGTAGGCTTTCCAACTGGTCTTTGGGCCATACAAATTTCTAGCATTTAAAATTCCATTGATTATGTGAATAATAGTTGCATCCACCACCAGTTTACAGTTCCTAGACCAAGGCATGTTGATTATTTACCAACACCTATCAAAGGAAGATATTTGTCTATTGTTGTTGAGGATTGGAGATAACCAGGACCATATTTGAGTAGAAAAAACACAGTGAACTATAAGATGTTGAGATGTTTCACTTTTCTTGAAACAAATGCAAACTGAGGGAATGTAGCAGTCTCTAACAATAAGATTTTCATTAGGGGATGTTTTACGTTTCTCCAAAAAAATCATTGATTTAGAACGAGGGATGCAAGATTTTTGAACCTATTTTCTCCTGGTGACACTTTGATCAGACTTTGAAATGAAATTTTAAGCTTTCTTAAGGGTCAAGCAATCAGTCTCCAAGAGATTCTAACATCTAGTGTCCTCTGAGTCATCCATAGGGAGATGAAAAGCATGCATAATGTTGTTAAGAGTGGGGATAACCAATATGAGATTGTTATGAAGAATCCAAAGCTTGTTTATTAGGTAATCACTATTTTTTTATGGAAATATGAGATTGGTCCAGAATGGAAATGTTGAGAGTTTAAGCCAAGGGAGGGCCACACCAAGGATCAAGCCATAAGTTAATTTGTTTTCCATTTCCCATGATCCAAGATGAGTTTTCAATGATAACTGGATATGAGCTTTCGACTAAACTACAAATGGAAGATTGAATGTGGTGCCTTATTGGTATTCCAAACCTCAAAGCTCCATTCTTGAGTAAATTGGCCCAATTTTCATTCGACTTGAGTAAATCCCAACAAAGTATCAAGTTTATGGCTTGATTCAAGATAGAGAGGGACCTAAGGCCAAGGCTCCCATCAACAAGGGGTATGCAACATTTCCACAAAAACACAATCATATTCTTCCTTTGTTCAATATCTTCACTCTATATAAATGTTTTCATCCATGTTTCTAAAGTTTTGATCAACTTAAATGTTCAATCATGAATTTGAAAGCAATAGATAAACATGTTATGGATAATGGACTTGACCAATTGCATTTTACCAGCTATGGACAAAAGAAAGGACTTCTAAGCACATAACTTAATTTTAAATCTATCCTCAATGAATTGAAAATGTTTGGGTTTTGGCTTGCATATAAAGATAGGTGTTCCTAGATAAATGAAGGGGATGATGTTAATAGTAAAGCCTAGCAAAGAAGCAATTTGCAATTGTTTGGCAGTACTCATCTCCCATGCATAAATTATAGACTTAATTAAAAGCATTTCACACTTGACCTGAGCAGGCTTCATATCTATCCAACAATTTGTCAATTGTTTTGATTGTTCTAATGTCTTCTCTGCAAAAAAATCATTATGTCATATGCATATAAAGTATGGGAGGGAACATTGACATTCCTAGTTCCATTCATAAGCTTGATTTTGGAGGTAGCAACCAGATGAGAGACGCCTCTACTCATAACTTCCTTTGCAAGGAAAAATAAGAGAGAGAATATGGGATTACCTTGTCTCATACTTATTTGATAGTTGAAGAATTCTCTATGTTATAGAAATGGAGAGGAAATCACAGTGAAGGATGATGTGAACCCAATGGAAAAATTTGATACTAAAGCTAAAGGAGTTGGTGACCTCTCTACTACAAAATACACCTAATGTAACATGATATTACCACGACTATTAAACCAATAGAGGTAATAGCTCTTATTTAGGCGCCTGATTTTTTATTTCTTTTACTAAAAGACTTTTCACTATGGCCCATAGTAATAACCGTAGTTATATGTTAAGGGTTACAAGCTTCTATTCCCATCACCAATAGTTTTCCTTTTTATGTTTACAATATGGGCATGTCACTTATAATCTTAATATTTATATCAAAAATAAAATATCTTTCACCACAGTCTAAATTAGCAAGCGTTGTGATAAGCACCTACACTTTTCACAATAGTTTAAGCAACAGTGGTTAAAAGTGTAACATATATTTAAGAGAAAGTTCACTTTTTTAGAACAGAACAACCGTTTCTCTCAAAACCAAACCCTAACACTCTCTCACGCCTTTTCCTTATGCCATGAACGGTCTATAACACTTCTTCACAAAAATCTAATATATTTTATTCATCACTTATGTGTCAAGGAAATGTGTTACACAAAACTCATTTCTTTCACTTCCTCTGCACATTTCAGGTTCATGAGACTTTTCCATATTTTATGTTGTCGTTGATTTTTTATTTTGCTGTTATATGTTGTATATTGTTTAAATTTTTTTGTTATTGTTGATAAAAGTTGTATGCTGTTTATGATTTATTTTTTGTTGATATATGTTGTATGTTGTTTAAGGTATGTTGTTATTGTTGAAGTTTTTTTTTTGTTGATATATGTTGTATGTTGTTTAAGGTATGTTGTTGTTGATAAAAGATGTATGTTGTTTATGATTTATATTTTATTGATATATGTTGTATTTTGTTTAAGGTATGTTGTTGTTTATAAAAGTTGTGTGTTGCTGATAATTTAGTTTTTGTTGAGATATGTTGTATGTTGTTTATGGTATGTTATTGTTGATAAAAGTTGTATGTTGTTGATGATAAAAATTGATGTTGTTGATGATGATTTATATGTTGTATGTTGTTGATTTGTAATGATATACCATGTACGTTGCATCTTTCACTATGTTAAACTAACATATCCCATTAGATGAGTTTATTATGTCATATGTGCTTTGAGTGTTTTACCAATCAATCACTAGCTAAATAACCTTTATAATTGAATTATAAATTTATAATATAAAAATTTAAGTTATGTTAGAAAATAACTTACATTGATCAATGTTTTTTCAAGATTTCTTCCTTCCATTCTATGTATATCCCTCTTTGAAAGTTAGAATTTGGTTTAATGCTTGCAGTTCTTCAATCAACACTTTCTTCTTTGCTAGTTTAATGAACTAGTAGACAATGAAGTGTTGGTTAAAGAGTCACAAGCATTGAACCTAATTCAAACACTCAAAAAGAGAGACACAGAGAATGAAAGGAAGAAAGCTAGGAAAACATCGATCATTGTAACTTGTTATTCTAATATAACTTAATTTTTAAAATTATTAATTTCTATGTCACATTGAAAGGTTATATGTTTAGTGAGTAGTTTATCAAATAAGCATTCCACATATGTTATAATAAACTAAAATAAACATATCACCACAGTTGAAAAATAAAACCGTAGTGAAAAGTTGTGCGATGAGTCTTTCACTACAGTTGGAAAAACAACCATGGTGAGAAGCTGAGAAAACAACCAAAATAATGTTTTGGGAATAAAACCTCTGACCTCCACCTTTTACTATGTTATCATAAGAAAATGTGGTGATAAGTAAAACACTATTGTGTTTTTACCACGAGTTCTAGTCTGAGGTGGTAAAGAGCGTACTTACTACCACACTCTAATTTACCACAGACCTCCACCTGTGGTAATATCCTTCACCCAATTGTGGTTAAATATCCTTTCAATAGTAGTGCCTTGAGAATAAATTGTCAATTTAGGAGTGTCAAAATATTGATGGCCTAAGAGATCAAGCAAATAATCTTTTATGTTTCTACCTGTTGAAGAGTCCGGGAAAGTCGGGAGTACCAATGTGACCAATGTTCAAGGACCACAAGAGAGAGAGAGAGACCCCACATATCCACCTAAAACTTTAAGGTGATAGGTGAATGAGTTATCGCTCTTATAAATCCAACATTCCACGCATTCAAAATCCAATATTCCATCCATTCATAGGAGATGTGGGATTTTAATCACTCACACTTGCACCTGACATTCTCTCCCAGAAGTGTGAGTCCCCCAGATACTATAATAGGATCCAAAACCAAATCCAACTCCCGCTCTTCAACAAATCAAACCATGACTCTGATACCACTGTTGGGGACTCTGAGAAAGTCAGGAGCACCAATGAGACAAATGAGACAAATGAGATCAATGCTCCAGAACCACAAGAGAGAGAGACACCACATCTCCACCTAAAATCTTAAGGGCCTATTTGGTTCAATCGAGGCGAGGGGAGGGGAGAAATTTTTATCAAGGGGAGAGGAGGTGGGGGGAAGGGAGGGAAGGAATTTTAATTACATATATGTTTGGTTCAAAATATGAAAGGAGAGGGGAGGATATGAATTTTATTTACAAATATGTTTGGTTCATAAGGAGAGGGGGGTATTTTAAAACTTATTTACTTTTATATCCTTGTAATAGTTCAAATATAAATTCATTGATGAAATAGTTAATCGTAGAACATCATGAAATATTTTATAAAAATGTAACAATTATAATATATAACTTTAAAAATATTATCGAATACATTAAAATCTAACAAAAGTTATCATAAAAAAAAATATTACGATAATTAAAAAGTAACAATAAAATATAAAAAATAAAAAATTTAAACATCTATAATGATAATATGATGAAGATATAAAAATACAAGAAACATAAAAGGAAAATAAAACTTGTTCAACATAAAACTTTTGATATTTTAACAAGTTAAATATATATTTAAATAAATAAATAAGGGTAAATATGTAAAAAGTGGTCCGGGAGAGACTTTGGTCCGCTCCATCTACCTCCCGTCCTCCTCTTAAAATTTGAACCAAACACATACAGTATTAAATATTCTCTCCCCTCCATTTATCCAAACCAAACAGACTCTAAGGTGATAGGTGAATAAGTCTTATCTCTTATAAATCAAACATTCCACTCATTCATAGACGATGTGAGATTTTAATCACTCACACTTTCACCAAACACTATCATTAATGCATCTTTTCTGCTTCTTGAAATTATGTGAAACACCACAAAAGCGATTCTATCTATAATAATCTTGATTACAATTTTGTGCTTAAAATTAATTAGAGCAATAGACCATAAATGACCAATGGTGTTGTCATTGTGAACTTTGGAAAGCAAGACAATGATTTTGGAATTGTAATGGAGAAGAAGCCAATCATATGTGAAGAATTGGTTGACATTTTGAGTACATCCTATTTGGTGATGTCCCAATAAATATGGAAGAAGAAACCTCCAAATCCATTGGCCCAAGGACACTCTCTTTGTTGAAGCTAAGAATGGCTCCCATAATATCTTCAACAGAAAGAATGATAGTGAGTAAAGAGTTGGTCTGATCATCCACTAAAGATGGAATTGTCTCATCCACAAGACTATTATCCCGCTAAATAGAAAATGTATTAAATAAATATTTAAATTTTCTATCACATGGTCAACTATGAGGGTTTGGTAAAAAATATTGGAAATAATTCATATTCAGCAGATGTTGTTGCTCAGAAGTAGTTGAGCTTCTGAGGTTGTTAGCCAAGAGCTGTAAGCTTTTGGAACTGCTTAGTTAAAATCAGTAGTTTGATGTAACTAGAAGTTGTTATTAATCAGAAGCAGAAGCTTTCGAGGTTACACCCGAAAGTATGCTTAGCTTCTGGGGTTTTGGGTTCTGCGTTTATTACCGTAGCTACTAAGTTTAGTATTTCCTAGTTTGTACCTTTTAACTTAGTCATTAAGTTTACTTTTTTTAGGGCCTACGTGGAAATCTACTTTGTGTATAAATATACTAGTGGTAGTTGTCATTTGTAACCTTTCAATCATTACTTTTGTAAGCTTTATAGCCGTCATTACAGTAAATATATTCTCTCTTACCTTTCCTTCATTTATTAACCTTGTGCACTAACAATTGGTATCTAGAGCTCTGGTTGGATTCACAGGAAACACGAGTGAAATGGTGAGACATTGTGTGATTGATTTTGGTTCTTGAATTTGTTTTGAATCTTGAACAAAATTTGAACAAAATCATATTTTCTGGTTCTGTGGGATTGGGAAACACCGTGTTTGTGAGATCTGAGTGTTCTGTACAAGGTTGAACATGAACAAAAACGGAAATCTGAGTACCAAGCTTCCAGTGTCCGATGGAAATAACTCGAATCATTGGATGATTCAGATGCATGTAATGTTCGGTGCTTAATATGTTCTTGAGCTTGTTGTCGCGTGTTATGTTCCAGTTGCAGAACACGCAACGAAAGAGCAGAGAAACACAAAGAGAGACAAGAGGAAGAAAGATAAGAAGACGTTGTTCTACATCCATCAGTGTGTGGATGTGAACATTATTGTACTCCAAAATTTTCCCTCCCATTTTCTTCAAAACATGCTCACAAAGGCCTCAAATACTCAAAGCTACTCAAGAGTTAACTGGTCAAACCTCCTCCTAAGCAAGGGTCTACAACTAGGGTTTTTGTGCTTCTCAAGGAAGATTAGGTTGCAAGGGTCTAAAATGACTTTACTGGTTCATCATGGGTCCTCAATAATTCTCATGTCAAGCTTCAAGTCTTGCATCACATGTTTGCTCAGTCAATGACTCAGAAGAATGAAAGTCAACTATATTAGGTAAAAAGTCAACTATGGTCTACATACAATCAAACTTCAATATTTTTTGTCAAAATCAATATTTTGAGGTGATATTCATCATTTTATCAAGGGTTGATCATGATTCCTCGAGGAAATCCCTCAAATCATCTAAGGTTAAAAATTGCCAAATTAGGGTTTTGATTGAAGATGATTGATCATTGACTTTTGGCCTAGTGCATGACCTATTGGCTTAAAGCATGATCTCAAGGGCTCAAATACAACATATTGACCTAATTACATGGCTCAAGACATTTCCAAATATACAAGTGATTGATAGTTGAAGAATTGAATCAATTGATAAAAAGTCAACAGTCATACAAAAGACAAACTTTGACTTTTTAGTCAACATTGGAATTCAAAAATCAAGAATCATCAAAACATTCAAAATTATCAAGTTTGGTCATTAAGAATCAACAAAGTCAAGAAAATCTATAAAAAAACTCAACAAAAGTCAAAAGTTAGAAAATATTCCAACACTTTGAAAATTTTCTAAGTGTTTTATTCTTAACAAAGTCACAACTTTATGATCATTTTTCACTAAGATCCAAATTGATTCAGTAAAAAATTTCAACATGAATGTTGCAGGGAATAAAAAGTCCTACAAATTTGTTAATGAGAGTTGGTCTCCAAAAAGTGCTCAAATAAAGAGATATAAGCATGTGAAATTATGCCAACACTTAGAGAAATTTATCAAACAGTTTTGACATCAAAAAGTGACCAACTTCATGGCCATTTTTTACCAAGATCCCTGTTAATTCAACAAAATTATTCAACATGAAAGTTGTAGACAATGTTTTAAGCTTTCCAAAATGTCCAAGAGCATGAATTTCTCATTCTTGAGCCAGAAGTTTCAAAGAGATGAAGTTGGGCATCCATACTTGAATTATAGGTCATCTCTTTTGAAAACATTATGGCCAAATCTCAAACCAAAGCTATAGGATCTCTCTTTTTTCAGGCTATGCTATCTCTAAATCTCTCCATATTAAGTAATTACACAGACCCTGAGTGTATTACACGAGGATTTAAAGCTTTGTCCAAGTCTTGATGCCATTTTTGGATGAATTTACATAAAGTCACTTTGCCTCTTTGATAAAGCAAGCTTTATGTCAGCAACTCCTCACTTAAGTTTGTAACTTGCTCCTAATAAGATCACACAAAATCTCAATATCAGAATCAACTTCTAGAGGTCAGCAAAAGCATGGCAAATCCCTTGAATCACTCCCTATCTCCATCATGAAGCAACATGCTTTTTTGTGCATTTTCAAACCAAACCATAACTCTTCAACTTTCAAAATTGATGTTCTCATTCCTTCCAACCTTTCCTTATAAATAGAGGTCATCCTTGCACTTATGAATCGTGATTTCACAGCCTAAACACTCCTTCAATGTCTACAAAACCAGAAATAGCAACAAAGTCCATTTCTTCGAAGTTTTCAACCCTTGCAATTTCTGTCCAAACCAGTCATCCAAACATCTTCTAAACATCATTTAGAAGTTATTCATCACTTTCATCCATCACAAAACACCCAAAACTCATAATCACCAAGAAAACTCCATTAGTGCATATCTTGAGCCTTAAGAAGCCAACTCTCAATCCACTCATTCGTTTTCCCTTTTTATCACTCAAACATCATCTATACATCATATAGAAGTTTTTCAAGCACTCTAACAACTTCTGGAACACCTCCATCATCATCATCCATTCTCAAACCCGAGTTTTATAGATCGAGGTAGGGAGGAGAATTCAACGAGTTTCAAAGCAAGCTAGGGGTTGGAACACACTCAGTAAAGTCCAAGAAAGCTATTTGATCATCATCTTGTGCCTGGGAGCACTCATACAAGTTCTGGGATTTTGCTTCAAGAAGTAAGTTTTTCGAAACTGAATACTCTCATATAAGCATCTTTAGCATCAAGTTTGTGATTAGAAATGTAGATATCATATTGCTAAAGCTATCTGAAACCTCAATCTTGCTTAAAATCAACCATGTTCATAGATTGATTGAATTATTCAGTTAGGGTTTTAACTGGTACTTTCTGGAAATTCGTTTTCATCTTTGAGTAATAGCTTTATTAAGTTACATGGTTGAAATTATGGTGAAATTCTGAGCAATTTGGTATTTTACATTTTTCAAATTGATGGAGGATGGAAGAAATACGAGTTTGGCCATGAAAATGTGTCATAAGGAAGAAGAAGATGGCCATGGCGCCATCTGTATTTTTTCAAAAAATTTTTTTTCAAAATATATTTAACTGAAGTTGTTTTTATAAATGGATGAAACAGCCATCCCAGTGGAAAATGTGTGTGTATGTGTAAGGCTTTGGTGTGCCAAGGCAGGGGTTCGATCCATGCCTCTGGCATTTTATTTTCCAACATTTCCCTTGCAGATCCCATGCCATGCAATCCAATGCGCGCACCATGCATCCCTAACCCTTGACCATCAAATCTCTTCAAAGTCAGATCCAACGCATCAAACGCACACCCCATCGTGCACCTTCAGGGAGCCTGCCTCATCAGATCCTGCGCAACAGCCTGTGCCTCCTTGGAATGGGCCTAGGGATTTATGATTCACACCCCCCTTTTTTTATTCTTGCAGGCCCATTTGTTCTTATTTGTTTTAGTTCACCATTTTCCTTTTTTGTTAATTAATTTCTTTTAATCAGCAAAAATCACAAAAAATCATAAAAATTAGATTTTAGGTTTTGAATTAATGAAGTTAATTTTTATTAAATAAATTAATTAATTTAATCACACTTTGTTTTATTTTGAAGAAATTAAATAGTAACTTAATTAGAATTAGGTTTAATTTTTATTTCACACTAAAAAATATTTTTCTAAACAAAAACAACAAAATTATTTTCTTAAACACTTAGAAATATTTTAGGGTTTTTAAACATCTTTCCCCTTTTCAATCTCCGCGCGCTCATTCACTCTTTCACATTATTTTTCAATATTGTAAACTGTCAATGGTTTGTAATAGATAATTAGGGTTTATTACTTTCCTTCCTATTTTTTTATGGTTTGTACTCTTCATCCCCGAAGTGATGTAATAGCATGGATTATTTCTCTCATTTTTATTTTTTCCACTTGTATATATTTAACTGCTAGATTAACTAGGCGTGCATGGCAAGACATAAAAAACAAATGTTAGAAAACCTAATCTCAAGACAAATACTTGAAATTAAAACACTTTTCACACGCACACCTCTAGGGTGATCCTCACTTGTTGCCTCGGATTTAAACAATCATGTCCCTCAAACGTAGGACACTTTAGCAAAGAACTTCGGTTAAAAGACTGTAGTCCCTCGATGAACCTTCGATGTTGCTTTCGGTAGATGATCTTAGTCCCTTACGACAATTTCTAAAATGTCCTACAAGTTGCCTTCTATGACTGTACGATGACCCGTGTCTGTCCCTCACATCCAACGATAGGGCTTCCTACTAACTAATGGTAGGGTAACACCATCTAAAGGAGGAGGAAAAGAACAAAGACTTTTTTCAGTAGGTAGAACTCTCATAGTCACTTGTTCATAAACCTTTCAAAACAAAACATCTTTTCACAAAACAACACTTTCTTTCACAATATTTTTAAAAGAAAACGTTTTGTATACATTCTCAATGATACGAGAATCATTACAAAATTGCCGCACTTAGGCATTTTCAAAATATTTTCAAACATACACAAGCACAGAGCACTTCCAAAAGTGAGCTAGTGATTAAGAGCCCGTAGATAACTACGGTAAAAAGGGTGCTAACACATTCCCTTTTTCATAACCTAGCCCCCTTACTCAGAAAAATCTCAAAAGGTCTTTCTTGTTCTTTTCACCCTTTCCATTATTGGATAAAAGAAAAGTCAGTGGTGGCTCTTGATATCCACAACATTTGCGATAAAATGCAAAAACCAAAAGTCACTTCTCCCACTGTACTACAGAACTGTCGACTCTACTGGGGAAACTAAAGCGGGGTTACCTTCTGAGCTAGATGACCTTTATTGCTTTACTTGTTTTCCTTGTATGCTTTATATTTAGGGATATGCTTGGGTTTATTTCTTGTATAAATCCTATACCTGGATCTGGGGGAATTTTAGGTAAGTAGAAATAGATCGTGGAAACTATATGGCGTAGACCGATATGGTTGAAGCGATGGCTATGTTAGTGCAACACATTGGTTGGTGCTGGTGTCCCTTGAGTCAGTCAAGGAGAAAGTTGGGTTGCCGCGTGATGTCATAAAGCACTAACTGACCTTAGAACCTTAGTTAACACAACTTAGCCATTAGAAAGTAGTGAGATGGACGACTTTGGTACAGACTGAAGTTGGTTGACACTCGATGCTACACTTATTGAGATTGGAATCTCGGGATATTTCGGCCATAATTCAGACGCTTTAGCTGAAATAATGCATGAGAGAAAGATCGGTGATTTGAGATTCCTAGAACCCGGTTACTTCTTTTAGGACAGGTTGAGCCAACTAAAACTTCAAGAGGGTACATACCTACAAACTCCATGCAAGCTTAAACCTAAGGCCTTGTGTGTCTTGTTTGTGTATGATTAATTGTTCGAACATGACATCTTAACATCATGACATCATACCATATCATTTTTACTAACCATTTCAAGGACCTCAAGGGCCTGTGATAGAGGGTTATATTGAACCAAACGTCTATCAAGGGGAAAGGGGATTTATTTTCCTCTAACCAGATGTCGTCAAAGACCAAAGCATGATATTTTGAGTTAATGGCTAGGACTCACTCGACATGGTGAGCTTGATTCTTGTAGAAGGACGTTCAACGATACGAAGTTCTTCAATAAAAGTTGCAGTCAAAATTCAACTTCTAATATTTTCTTGTGTTTAACCTGCGAGATCCTTGAAAAAATTACATCTACATATCATGCATCATTTCATAAACAGGTTTTCCAATACAGATCTGTAATACGGTGGGAGAATTGACTTGGGTGTTTTGTGTTTTATCGCAATTGTTGTGGATAGCAAGAGTCACTATCGACTTTTCTTTTATCCAATAAAGGAAAGGGTGAAAAGAACAGGAAAGACCTTTAGAGATATTTTCTTGAGTTCGCGGGGTAGGTTATGAAAAGGGAAGGTGTTTTGTGTTTTGTGTAAGTTTGAAAATATTTTGAAAACGCCTTTGTTTCGGCAAACTTTATAATGATTCCTGTTTCGGCGAGAATGTATACAAAATGTTGACTTTTGAAAATATTACTTAAAAGTGTTGGTGTGTTTGAAAGATGTTTTAGTTTTGAAATATTTGTGAGCAAGCAACTACCAGCGTCCTACCTACTCAAAAAGTCTTAGTTCATTTCCTCATCCTTTAGATATTGCTATCTTACCAATGATTGGTAAGAAGCCATATCATTGGATGTGAAGGGACATGCGTGAGTCATTGTACAGTCATAGAAGACAACATTGTAGGATACCTTAGCAATTTGTCGTAAGGGTCTAAGATCGTTTATTGAAGGCAACATCGAAGGGTCATCGAGGGACTACAATCTTGTATTCGAGGGTTATTGCTAAAGTATCCCACGTTCGAGGGATATGACTGTTTTATTTGAAGGCAACAAGTGTGGTTTGACCCTAGAGGTGTGGGTGTGCGAAGTGTATTGTTTTCAGGCATTTTTGTCTTGAATTAGGATTTTCTACTTGTTGATTTTAAATCTTGCCATACAAACCCTAATTACTAGCAAAAATATTGAAAGCGATAAATTGCGGAAAGTTAAAATTCTACACTATTACATCTTTTTGGGGATGGGGATACAAATCACAAATGGGGGTTGAAAGCAATTAAAACCTAATTACTATTACAACCATATTGAATAATGAATAACAATAAAAATATACAAGAATATAAAGATAATATAAAAGAAAAGAAAATTGTGTTTGTTTGAGTCTTTTAATGAAAGGTTTTAATCCTAATTAAATTAATAAAAAAGAAAGAAAATAAATAATTAGTCTAAGTTGATTTAATAAAACTAAACCTAAATTAATTTAAGAAAATAAACTAAATTACTTAAGAAAATAAGTTTTAGGATTTTTTATGAAAAAGGTTTTAAAGTTAACCTATTTAAACTTAATAAAAAGAATTAATTAAAATCCCTAAATTCTAAGTTAATTAAATTAGAAAAGAAAATTAAAATAAAACTAAGTCTAGATTAAATTAATTAAGAAAATAAATTTGTTAAGAAAATATTTTTGAGGGTTTTAAGTTTAAAGAAAATCAAGTAGAATAAAAAATTAGTCTAAGTATTTAATAAAATATTTTTTTGGTACTTTTTTAAATTAGTTAATAATAATAATAAGAATAAAAATAAAACAAAATAAAAACAAAATATGAAATAAAAGTCAGGGGGAGGTTTAAAAATATAATGGGTGGTTTAAAAGTAAAACAATTTTTGTTTCTAGGCCCAAGTATTTTTTGTTTAGATTAGAAAATAAATAGATAAAATAAAAAAAAGAATGGGACTGCGCATCATGAAGTTATTAGGGGTGTGAGAAAAGTAAAAATAGTCAGGCCCAAGAGAGGGAGGCCCAAACATGTCCGTTGTTCAAAAATGAAACAAAGAAATGTTATAAAATAAAACAAAAGGTCTTTGGGGTTCGAACACAGGACCTTATAGGGTAATGCCTTACGCGCATGCTCTGTACCACTGGGGTGGCTATACATCCGTTAATTTATACACAACTAACATATTATATTATAAACTCAATCCTGAATGTGTCATCTTCTTCTTCCTCATGCCAGCTTACATGGACAAGCTTTTTGAATTTGTAACTTCTTCTTCTCTCAACCATTTGCAAAAGTACAAACATGAAAATTGCTCTATTTTTTTACCATGATTCCAACCATATAAATTTCATAAACTATAAATCAAAGATGAGTGATAATTTTGTTTGGTCCTAAAATAAAACCTGACTTTTCTGGATTTTCAATTCTAAAATTATCAACACATGGTTAATAAAAATGAAATGTAAGCATATGGTTAGCTTCAAGACAATGGTATCTACATTTTATCTTCACAAATGAACCATTAATGATGCTTGTATGAAGAGTTCAAAGTCAAGAAAACTTACCTTGAAACTGAAATTCATATTTTGATTTAGAGCACCTTTCAAGGTGTTGTGATAATCAAAATAGGTTCAATGAACCTTTAGAAAGCTAATGCAATGATTAGTTTGGATTGAGGATGGCTGAATCAGGCTGGAGAAGTCAATGTGCAACACCCTATTTTTTGTTATGGAAGATAGTGAAGGTGGAGTTACAGTTGTTTAATAGGTTTTGGGGTGGGTATCTTTGATGTGAGGAAGCTTTAGGACTGATTTGGAGATGAAACGCACAAGTGGTTTATGAGATGGAAATTCTTGGGCAGAACTGTGGTAAAAATGGAGTTTCTTGTGCAATTTATGGTTTGAGTGAGTTTGAGGGAGTTTCAATGCTTATTTCCTCGTGTCCTAGGTTGCATAACAATGCCTCAATTTATAGGAAAAGGTTTGAGAGCTTGAGGTGATCAGAATTACAAGATCACATGTTTTGGTTCCTTGACTTGTTTTTGAAGAAAGCTTGACAAGCATTGTTCCAAAGCATGGTACAAGGCTATCTAGAGTGGGTAAAAGCTTTAAATATGCTTATTTGACTTTGTATAGTGAGTGTGTGCTGAACAAACAAGTTAGAAGCTCAAGACAAGTTGACTTTGTGATTAAAGCAACTTTTCAAGAATAACAATGGTGCCTTTCTTCCTAAAATGGCAATGTAGCTTGGAAAATGGCTTAATTGCTTGGACCATGGCTCAATATGCTGTGTAAACATTAAATTAAGGAGTCAAACACAAGTTAGAAGCTTGCAAATGTGATATTATGCATAATAGGTTTGAGATTTGATCAAATGTTCATCAAGAAAATGACCTATAATTCAAGTTTCTGAGGCCATCTTCATCTCTTCGAAATTTCTAGATCAAGCATGATCTCTTTAAGTTCCTGGACATTTTGGAAAGCTTGAAGCATCCTTTACAACATTTTTGTTGACCATTTTGATAAAATCATCTTGGAGCTTGGTGAAAATTGGCCAAGAAGTTAGGTAAAAAATCTGCCTAAACTAAACTAGGTCAAATTTTCACTAAGTGTTTTTAGAAAAAATGCATGACTTCATGAATTTGTAACTCAAAATACAGGAACTTATAGGACTTGATTAGTAAAGAAATGTTGTATATCTCATCAAGATATACAACTTTCATGTTGAAAGTTTTGTTTGAATCATCTTGCATCTTGGTGAAAAATTGGCATGAAGTAATGGAATTATCATGGTTTAAAACACTTAGAAAAATTCTAAGTATTGAAAAGTTTGACTTTTCAAATTGACTTTTGACTTTATTGATTTATTGATGATCAAGCTTCATAGTTTTGAATGTTTTGATGAATTATGATATTTGAAATCCAATCTTGATCAAAAAGTCAAAGTTTGACTTTTTGTACATCAATTGACTTTTCATCAGTTGACCCAAAATTCAACTATCAATCTATTGATTTTGAAAGATTATTTGAACCATAAGATTAGGTCAACATGTTGTATTTGTATTCTTGAGATTGTGCTTCAAGCCATTGGATCATGTATTAGGTCAAAAAGTCAATGATCAGTCAATTTACAGTAAAAACCCTACTTTTGACCATTTTGCCCTTTTGGTAAATTGAGTGCTTTTCCTGAGGGATTATGATCAATTCTTGATGAAATAATGAATAGGACTTTAAAATGTTGATGTTGACAAAAAATCATGAAGTTTGACTGTTGGTTGACCACATTTGACTTTTACCAAATATAGCTGATTTTCAGTCATATGAGCAATTGAATGAGCAATTTTAAGATGCAAGACTTGAAACTTGACATGAGTATTCCTGGAGGTCTATAATGACCCATGAAAGTCATTTGAGGCATTAAAGTCCAATTGTCCTTGAGAAAACCAAAACCCTAATTTGTGGCCTCAGTGTTAGGAGATGAGTTTGTCTGATCAAATCTTGAAGAAACCTTGAGCATTTGAGATCTTTTGTGAGAAATGCCCTGAGAAAAGAGAGGGAAAATTTTGTGGTACAACAGCTGCCCGTGTTCAATCTTCTTAAACCTGGAGAGTTAGATTGGCATGTCCATCATTCGTGACTTAAGGGTGGAAGATGATTGAACACTAGAGTGCCCAGAAATTTGCATTCGCTGGTGCACAAAGCAATGTTGTTGGTTGATTATATCGGGAATGGGATTAAAGATGCCATTTGGGGGGAGGAATGAAGAGTTATCAGAGATGGGCTTATATATTCCATCTAAAGTGAATGCTGTTAAGTATATTTCTTGATCGTAACTGTTATTTTAACGGAGACTGGAAGGAATCTACGACGACTACTACTTCAGTAGGTAATGATGGAATCTCTGACGACTACTACTTCAACAGGTAATAAAGGAATCTCTAACGACTACTACTTCAACAGATAATGAAGGAATCTCTGACGACTACTACTTTAACAGGTAATGAAGGAATCTCTGACGACTACTACTTCAACAGGTAATGAAGGAATCTCCAACGACTACTACTTCAACAGATAATGAAGGAATCCCTAACGACTACTACTTCAACAGGTAATGAAGGAATCTTTGACGAATACTAGTTAACCAGATAATGAAGGAATCTATGATGACTACTACTTCAACATGTAATGAAGGAATCTCTGACGACTACTACTTCAATAGGTAATGAAGGAATCTCTGACGACTACTACTTCAACAGGTAATAAAGGAATCTCCAATGACTACTACTTCAACAGGTAATGAAGGAATTTCCAACGACTACTACTTCAACAGATAATGAAGGAATCTCTGACGACTAATAATTCAACAGGTAATGAAGGAATCTTTGACAACTACTAATTCAACAGATAATGAAGGAATCTCTGACAACTACTAATTCAACAGGTAATGAAGGAATCTCTGACGACTACTACTTCAACAGGTAATGAAGAATCTCTGACGACTACTACTTCAACAGATAATGAAGGAATCTCTGACGAGTACTACTTTAACAGGTAATGAAGGAATCTCTGACGACTACTAGTTCAAGAGATAATGAAGGAAATCCAAGCTTGATTTTGTCTCAGAAGTTTACAAATGGTTAATGATATTCATTCGTGGACACATATTTTCCTGAAAAAGGTAAAGAGTTAGTTGCATGAAATGCCATGATGTATGAAATGCATTGCTTGATGATGTTCTCAAAATAAACGAGATTTATGATATATGTTTCGTATGCATATGCCATGATGCACGAATGTTACTGAAATGTATCTTTGTCTGGGAAAATAAATCTCTGTCTACTGTTGGGGAGTTTTGGGAAGCTAAATCCCGGACTACTGCTGGATGTGAAGAGTATGTGTATCTTCAACCTCGTTTAGAATGCTTCCACTGGGAATTCTGGTTCGCTATTTGAGGAAATTCTACAGGGAAGGTTGATTTCTGTTTGCGGAGTATAGCTCAGGAACCTTGGTTAACCATTATTCTATTGGGGAATTCTTATATACTCTGACCGGGGATAAAAGAGATGGATAATCTTTCGACTTTGTCTGGGGAGGATCAAAGCTAACTGATATCTGGTCGGGTTGTAGTAACTTTCTTGGGATAGTATCAACTTTACTGGAGAGCAGGAATTTTTCCAATGAGTGGTTTGAGGAATACACTCAAGCCGGGGAGGTTGTAATCTTTTGGGGAAATAAACCATATTGAGGACGACATTCTGATGACCTTATTGGGGAAAATTTTTGCAAGGCTTTCTCTTTCAGTTTTGGAAGTCCAAACTTGGTTGGGGAAGAGAATTTCTAGGGAATATGTCGCTTGGAACTTTGGATGAGAATGCATGAATTCACTATGTGGGGATATTTTTATTGAAGTAACTCTGTGGGGATATCCTAAATCCTTGAGTAAATGCTTATTACTGTTCTTGTGTGTATATTTCTTAACAGTTCATATGCATATGTTCATTCAATTTTAGTCATTGGACGTTTTTGCACTCAAAAGAGAAAAAACAAAAAGTTTTCACTTCAAAGTATATTTGTATTGATAATTTACCTAAAAACAGGCTTTTTTGTACAGGGAGACAGAAACTCTAGTAAGAGGAAATCATTGAAAAATGAAAATAATACAAAGTGGTAACAAAAAAATTGTTTAGCCATGTGAAAGTGATCTCATTGGGTTCCAACTCTGTTATTGCCCTTATGTCTTCGAACATCATCCCTTGCCGTCGAAAGAAGTTGGCTGAATTGATCTTGTACCGTTTGAACTTTTGACCTTGATAATAAAGCCAACTGTTAGTGATCCTGTTGTACCCCAAATTTTGACCTAAGATACCGTCTTCCATCTGCATTATTCGCATTGCAAGGGTTTTCACATATTTTATCAAATTTTCAAAGCAGTTTAAAAATTCATAACTTTTTCGAGTCGGGAGCTGTTTATTTGTTGAACGCTAAATTTATTAACTGATCAAGACTTAAACAATGTCCATTAATTATTTATTATCTTAAATTCAAATAATTGGAATTTATTTTCGATTATTACGTAATTTAACGATTTGTAAATAACAAAACAAATATTTGAGAAGAGGTTTATTAATGGGTCAAATAATGTTTATTAATTATTCATTATCCTAAATTTAAATAATCGGAACCTGTTTTCCGTTATTATATAATTTGAAGGTTTATGAATAATGAAATAAACATTTGAAAATGAGTATATTAATTGATCAAGCAATGTTTATTTGATTATTTATTGTTCTAAATTTAAATAGCTGAAATTCTATTTTTTCAAGTTATTATAATTTAGAAGAATTAAAAATAATAATAACGTAAATGATTGAAGTTATTAATTGATCAATGATATTTATTTATTTGTTTATCATTCTGAATTTAAATGATTAGATTTGATTTTTTAATCATTATATAATTTAAGGAATTATAAACAATAAATAAATAATTGGAAAGAAAAAGAATTAATTGAGAAATAATAGAATTTTTATTCACTTTATTCTATTTATTACAATTGTCATTTAAATATTGTGTTATTACAAAATATTTATAAAGGCAATTACACAAATGCTTAAAGTAAAATAAAAAGCTATTTTTCTAAATTCTAATTCTAATCTTCTATCCAATGCTCTTGTCTGCTCATTTAATTTTACCTGCAAAAAACGATTAAAAGAAAGGTCAGAATTGAATAAATAATTAAAATGCAGAAAATAAATTTAATGTTCATCATTAAAAGCAATGGCCGGAATCAGTTACTCTTTTTTGCAAATCACGGGATTTCTCCCGGTTCACAAAAAAAGAGAGGAATTTTTAAATGAATGCACAATTAAAAAATAGCACATTTTCAAAATCATTTGCATTTTTATCAAAAGGCCCACTGCATATTTCACATATGCATAAATTCAATTTTGGTCAAAACTGCATAAGCATAAATCAACAGCATACATAATTTCAAACAAACATATGCACAACATAAGCTAACGTTAACCTACAGAATAACATAGGCTAATGCAAGACAAAAGAGATATGCAATTTCAAACAATGTGCAGTCTTAAAACAATGTATGCAAGCAACCTATATTTCCTTTTTCATCATATTCCAGCCTATTACTTTTTCAGACAGCAGTACAAGATATCATTTTTATATATCATTTCTGTACTTGAGGTAGAGAGAAGAAGAGGTTTAGTTTTTGCAGGTTTTGATTTAAACATGAATTGGGAATAAAGTCAAAATCACTTGTAGCAGCATAGGTGCAAGCATCAGAGATATATTAAATATATCCAAACCTGGGCCATCTCAAAAAGAAGCAACGGCTATATGAGAACGAAGAACCCTTCAAGAAGAGCATAACCTGCAGGGACGAAAAAAACACAGGGACTACCAAGCAAAAATCATCTTTTCTGCTCCTAGGCAAAAACCATTTTCCAAACATATTGCCAAACCATCCTGCATATTTCATAACCTGCATACTGCCTCAAACCATTTTTCAAGCATACTGCATCAAAGGATTTTTCAAGCATATTGCATAAAATCATTTTTCCTGCATATTGCATGAAACCTTTCTGCATAGCATAACCTTTCTGCATAGCATAACCATCTTGCATATTGCATCATACCACATAATTTGCATATTGCATAAAACCATTTTCCAAACATATTGCCAAACCATCCTGCATATTTCATAACCTGCATACTGCCTCAAACCATTTTTCAAGCATACTGCATCAAAGGATTTTTCAAGCATATTGCATAAAATCATTTTTCCTGCATATTGCATGAAACCTTTCTGCATAGCATAACCTTTCTGCATAGCATAACCATCTTGCATATTGCATCATACCACATAATTTGCATATTGCATAAAACCATTTTCCTGCCTATTGCTAAACCTGCATATTTCATAACCTGCATATTTCATAACCTGCATACTGTATCAAAACCATATACAGAACCTATTCAAAACCATAACATAAAGCAAAAATCATCTTTTCCGCTCCTAGGCAAAACCATTTTGGCATAACATAAAAACCATTAAACCTGCATCTGACCGAAAACGAAAAACACCATAATCCTTCTCTTAAGACCATAACACCTTTGTCCTGTATATTCCGTTGCTAAGCTGTCCATACTATCTAGCCGATACACCCTTAGTTCATCCGTGAAAACCCACACAGGACCAAAAATGATTTGTGTCTGTTCAAAGTCTCAATACACAGAGCTGATGGATAAGAGGTAGGAGAACGTAATGCAACCAAAATCATAAACAGAAAGGAACAAAGAGGTACCTGTTTTTTTTTGCATTTCTTGTTTTCTTTTAGTTTGTGCTTTGATTTCACATTATAGTCCATAACTGCTATAACGATAGGAAAGATGTGAGTTTGAGATGGAGAGTTTTCTGAGAATTTCATAGAGATGTTTTTTTGTAAGAATCAAGAGGCCACTAGGAGGAGGAGAGGACTCACCTCATTCCGCACGAAATACCTTTAAATGCCGCCCAATACTCACCATCACCTTGCAATTGTTACCTCCACTCCCATATCCAGTTCGCCACCGAGAATATAATTGGAACAGATTCAGCCTGGTTAAGTTTGTCAGTTATACCAGTTATAACAATTTTCTTCAAGTCAAGTCATTTGCCGCATATAAAATCGACTACTAATAGAACTTAGGACAAACCTCTGCCATGGTCTTCACAATTATTACTTTCCAGCAGAAGAAGCAGTTGTCTTTAGAGGAAAGATGTAGCGTAAGGAAATCTAGAGAAAGAGAGATGTGGGAAAAGAGTAATATATTGTTTTACCTTTTTATCGGGCAGAGAAATCAGTAGCATCGTTGACCACTTCCCCAGCGTCGCTCTCCCCATCAGCAAACTACTCCCTTTCCTTCCACGCATCAGCCTTCATCAATCCTCCCCTGTCCCGTTACGGCAATACGTCAAATCCCTATATACACCAACAATAACTTAATAGATAAGATTTCAAAAACTCGTAATGTTGCAAGACCAACACAATCATAAACACTGTTAATTTTAAGCCAACTTGAAATAATATAGAAATTCACAAACCTTTGTTTAATTACCCATTCGACTTTACGATTCATCACTATCATATTTCTAGAGGGAGTTGGAGGGATTCTATTCGTGTTCGGCAGCACATTTGGATCCTTTCTTTTGCTTTCGCATTTGGCGCTTACTATTATTCCCAGGAAACAGTTCAGGAAGAAGACGACCCCTAAAACAAAACCAAAAAAACAAAAGCAGTTTAGAAATTAGAAAGATATATATCTGTTTACTATGAACAGGCCGTTGAATCGCTGTGTTGCCGGGTTTTGGAATAGTTAGTTAAGCCTTTTTTACAATGTTGTTTTTTTGTTAATTGGCGCATAACTTGATTATGGATGTACCTGAGGTTTGTTCACAGTTCTGTTGTAATTGCGGCTAAGAATAACTATTAGCAAAAGATTTGGTAAAAAACAATAAAAACAAATAACAACTAACCGCGCTAGCAATCTTCATCGTTCCTCCTTCCAGCACCAATCTCTCATTCTGTAACCCAAGCCCCGCGGTGGTAATTGGTAAAGCAAGATATTCGGAGAAGAACAGCCATGTCGAATCACTGTTTATCGAGTGCCCATTTCCTCGCTATCGTAGCAACCGCGCCATCCACCCCTATCATCCTTCCGTCCTTCATCTCCAAAATCTTTTTTTCAAAACCCATTTCGCCCTCTTCCATCTGCAAAACCTTGTGAAGCATAGAAATAAGCCGGAGAGAAGAATCTGGTTTCAGGTTCCGGTGCACGCGCAAAAGGAAGTTCGGAACCATGGTGAACATTGAGAGAGGAAGAAAGGACAGCCATCAGCGGCGGCTACGGCACAGCATCCTTAGGTTTTTTTTTCACAACATTGTGTTCTTCTTCCTGGGTCCTCCCACGACCCGACCCGCTCCACTCTCCTCAACCCAGCTTATTTCTTTTTCAGCTTAAGCCCATTCTCTTTGCTAATTCATACCCCATCTTTTATTTGGTCTTTAATTAAATTCTATTCATTTCTTAACTTAATTAATTTAGACTAGTTAGTTTTCTTAGGAATAACATATAATTTTAAATAGATAATTTTAATATTATTTACCCAAATCTCATTTAGTTTAAATTTATGTTTATTTAATAATTTTAGTCTTACTTATTTCTAATTCAATTTAAATTCATGGTTTGTAAGTTTTATTTAATTTAAAAAGATATTTAATATCTCTAAAAACATGTGAAAGTAAAAATGAGAAAACTAAAAGACATGTTATTTTTTTTCTTCTTTAATTTACTCCCCTCATTTTGATTAAATACCAATATAAAAAAGACATAAAAAATAGAAACATATAAAACCTTAAAAAACATTTCTATTAATTCTCGTTACCTTTTATTTATGTTAAAATGCGTAACCAATTAAAACATTTTTCTCTTCATATATTAAACAAAAATCTAAAAAATGCATGTTCACACACTCAGTCTTTTATTCAAATTGTTGTATATCATCCATCTCATAATTTTCTATTTAAATATCTCGCATTTACTTGATTATTCTGTTTGCGCCAATCCAAAGGGAATTGTCTAATTTTTGTTGACTTCATGTCCTCAAAAACGATCGAGCGAATACTCTCATCCATTAAAAACTTAGGTTAATTTTCCTCAAATATTCACCTTTCTTCAAAATTTCAACCTTTTCAGGACTTATACCTTTTAAGCCAAAACTTCGACATTAGGTCGTCGTATTTTCAAAAAAACCGTCCGTATCCCTTTTTCGGCCAAAACGATTTATTTTCAGTCAAGCGATCAATTTTAAATAAAACAGATATTTCAAAAGGTTCCTATAGAGTACTATAGATGCATTGGGTGCTAATACCTTCCCATTGTATAACCAACCCCCGAACTCTCGATCTCTTTTCAAAAACGCTTTGTATTTGTATTTTTATTTACATTGCATATTTAGGATTTTATTTCGCTCTTTTCCCTTTTCCTTTGGAAACAATAAAGCGCGGTGGCGACTCTTGCTTTTGTGAGACGAATTAATCAATAATTCGATCTCCGATTTACCCCGCTACATTTTTTATCGCTACAGAATTGGCGACTCTGCTGGGGAAAGATTGACCTCTTGCTGGTCCATCCCTAAGTGGGTTAAGCCTAACTTGGCTTATCTGTTTTACTATTATTTGATTTGCTTGATTACGTGTTTAAATTTGGGGTGTTTGGGCTTTTTTGCAAAGGACGAATCCTATACCCGGATTAAGTAACACTTAAGGAATAGGACGGGCGGTATAGTCATGTTAACTTTGAGGGAGTAATCCCGAAGAAGGAGGCATGAGATCCCCCACTCAATGGAAGGCCCTCTTGAACTTAATATTTGTTTACCGAGTAATCGGGAAGACGTTATTATTTTCGACCTAGGAGCCCGAGAAGTTGAGGACCGTAGAACCCTAACCCATCTTGGCCTTTTTTGGTGTAGCGCGGAGACTATAACGGAGTAATTCGGAAGTAGTTGTTACGCGATGCTACGCTCGGACGAGTTTCTCTTGAGAATATTGCTGATTATCGAGTAATCCAGACGTTGGCAATATCCGAAGGAGGAATGTAGACTCTGGGAACTCTTAGAACCTTGTCTTACAGGTGCGATTGAAACGTTAGTACATACCTTTGGGTGGGCTTTACCCTCGACTCCATGCGGAACGTTGAACCTTTAAACCCCATGTTTCTGACCTTGCTTGTGGTTGTTGCATCGCCATGCATTCATGCATCCATAAAACTCTTTTCACTTGACTTTGAAGGAGTTTGGAGGTCTTTCTTTGTAAACATCACTAGTTTCGTCAAACTCAATGGATCTTGGGTGTCGATAGGGCGAAAACCCTAATCCACCAAAATGGATGATTGATCTTGACGATAACTTGATCAATGTTTGGAGCCAATTTAAAATTCATCTGTTATCTTCATACTTGGATGTTTATAACTTGATATCTTGAGTTCCTTGAAAGTCAAATAAAACTCTCTTTTGCATATCATACATCATTCTACATTTTCTTTGTCTCACTTTCAAAGGTCTTTTTCCGAGTCTCATTTTTTTCTTCGGTCTCACCAGTACAACACTGACGCTAAGAGAACAATGGAGAATATCAAGCAAGAGGTTTCTGAACTCCGCAGAGAGGTGACTATTTTGAAAGCTGGTTTGGATCACTTAACTGGTTTGGTTGAAATTCTGATCTCCGCCCAAGTCAATCCTTCTAGGAGGGAGGAAGCAAGGATAAAAGTCTTCACGGAGACTCTAAAATCTTTTTCTCATGAAAAGGTGACGGTTAATGCACCTGATGACTTTCCTGACAAGGTGAATGTGGGAGTGCGTCTAGAAGAAGATGTCGGAAAAGGATGTTTATATGAAGTGGGTAGCTCAATTAATGGTGTGAAGAAGTTTGATAATGACTTTTCCAAGAAGAGAACCATAGGAAGAAATAATCATCATCAGAATCATCACGTTCATCAACAGAATCAGCAAGTTCCTAATCAGAGGAAAACCCAGTTTGATTCAATTCCAATCACCTATACAGAGTTGTTCCCTATCCTGTTGCAGAGGAATTTGGTTCAGACCCGACCTCCACCGAAGGTCCCTAAGAAGATACATTGGAACTACAAAGCTGATTTGGCTTGTACTTTTCATCAAGACGCTCGTGGGCATGACTTGGAGGGTTGCTTCGCTTTGAAGATTGAGGTTCAGAAGTTGGTCAGAAGTGGTATCTTGTCATTCAAGGACGTTGGTTTTGAAGTTCAAATCAAACAGGCGCCGAAGAGTAAACACGATTGAGGGTGACTTTGAGTTTTTGAAGATGTTTTCGGTAGTTCAAGTGGAAAGCCTTCCCAGATTACTAACTTGTTTTCTGCTTTTGTAGCTTTTCTTATTTATCGAAACCTTGTTTGCATGTAAGAACTTGTTTGCGTCTGAATGATTATTTTAATACAATGAGTATGTTTGTCTTGAAGAAATTCATTCGTTTCACTCATATTTGCTTTCAAATTTTAAATTTCTTTTTGCATTATGATACCAACATGCTGACCATTCTCTTGCTTAGGCAGAGATTGAAGGGGGGATGATGATCTAAAGAACACAAAATCTTTGGTTGCATGCTTTTGAATAAAATCTTGTTGATGATGTACAGGCATTGTTTCAAATCCCTAAACACCGGAGATATAAGGAAGATAATCCCTTGCTAACCCCTTTTGAGCCTTTGAAGCAGAAGTTTCTTTTCTATACGAAAAAACCTTGAATTTTAACCTGGGGCAGGGTAGTTTTCAGTTAATCTGATTGAGTGTTCAAAATTCGCAAGGAAGATGTTACCGTCACAAAATCCTTTGAGAGATGAACACTCATGTTGAATTAACCGAACATAGAGTTGGAGAACATCATGAAGAATGGGTGGGCACCAAATATTTTGAGCCTTAAAATCTTTTTCTAAAAAAAAACCATAAATCGGACCACATTACAACCTTCAAAAGTCCTAATTGAAGCAAGGTCATTCTGAAAGCATACTTCAATGAGATAGTGTTCCTGACTCCCATGAATGTTTATGTTGGTAGCATATGTTTTTCCTATACAAAAATGAATGACGCTTTTACTCGCAAAATTTGTGCGATATCTTTCAAAACTCTTCAAGACTTATATAACTGTTGCATTAGAATTCTCATTCTCATTGTAAACTTTTTCTAACTGCAAAACATTTGCTTGATATCAAGGAAGCTCACATAAACACCAGTGATGAGTTTACCCTTTTAAAGCTTGAAACTATGTTGAGTAATTGGAGAATCAATTCAAGAAAATCATATCCAGGGGCATGTCAGTTGAAGACCTTAAGCATGGACAGGTTGCTTCTCCTAGTTATTGCTTTTCCCAACTTGTTTGCTCGATTGGGGCAAAAATTCGAAGATTTTGTTGTGCCGACTACAGTCAATCCGGAGCAATCACGTCGAGATTGGATGATTTCCTCTAAAAGTTTGAAGACACCAGAGCATGGTGAATGCCAGGTCTTTTGTAAAACCCTCGTTAGACGATTTCTCCTCATCAACCTTTTAGCTTGGGGCATTCTAGAAGTGAAACTATTCGCAAGAATCGTCGTGCATCATGCAGCTCGTCAGCAGTAATTTGGGGCATCCAATTTGGTCCCAGGGGAAATCTAGACTTGTTAGAATATGTGTTAGGTATCGCACGCTTTATCAGAGGGTGGTGTTCCCAGTATCTCCAGCTAAGCATGACTCTTTCCAGCTGAAGCATTTGTTCGTGTTGTTATCCTTTCAATGGGTTGTCAGCAGTAGAAGACTGGAGTTTGGGTTTTCTACCTAAAATATCTTCCTCTCCAAGAGATTTGAGATTTGTAGGATGACTTTGCTCCTTTGTTGGCTTTTGTCTTCTATCTCCAGTGATGTTCCCCTCCTTTTGAGATTAGCCGAGCGTCGGGTTGTACTGTGATGTCGTATCATCTTTTGTCCATCTCCCCTGTCGTTTTTGTCAGCATACACATGACATTCATTCACACTTGCATCATGCACGCACAGTTGTATTTATTGATGTCATTGAGTTCGTACACCTTGGTTGTGTCTTTTCAAATAGCACATTTGATCTTTCCAAATAGAGTGCCAACTTAAGCATAAAATGTGCCTCCTTTCTAACTCCCCAACTGAGCTAATCCTCGGGGATGATTTTTGATTTAGCTTACCTTGTCCATTTCTGGATAGGCTAATTTCCCCAATCGATTTACTTTCTCATTGGGAGGAGTCTTGTTTGACTGTTTTCTCTCTGGTTATTCCTGGATGAAGTTGTTGCCTCTTGCATAGGCTATCTCAGTGATTTTCCCCAGTGAAATTGCGACCTAGACGGTTGGTGCATTTATTTTGCACGTTAAAGTATATGATCTCCTCGGGAAGGATTGATTCAGGGTTCTCTTTGATGAGGATTTTATTCTCTGCCAATATCATCGCAGTTTCCTTCTGAATTATGTTGGAAAACGATAAGCGGTAGCTCTTCACGAGCAACTTGTACATATTCTTTTCGAAAGCGCCGAGCAGCAGTTCTTCATGAGCTACTAGTGCGTCATTTTATCTTTTCGCAAGCGCCGAGTAGCAGTTCTTCATGAGCTACTAGTGCGTCATTTTATCTTTTCTGAAGCGCCGAGCAGCAGTTCTTCATGAGCTACTAGTGCGTTATTTATTTTCTGAAGCGCCGAGCAGCAGTTCTTCATGAGCTACTAGTGCGTTATTTATTTTTCTGAAAGCGCCGAGCAGCAGTTCTTCATGAGCTACTAGTGCGTTATTTATTTTCTGAAGCGCCGAGCAGCAGTTCTTCATGAGCTACTAGTGCGTCATTTTATCTTTTCGCAAGCGCCGAGCAGCAGTTCTTCATGAGCTACTAGTGCGTCATTTTATCTTTTCTGAAGCGCCGAGCAGCAGTTCTTCATGAGCTACTAGTGCGTTATTTATTTTTCTGAAAGCGCCGAGCAGCAGTTCTTCATGAGCTACTAGTGCGTTATTTATTTTTCTGAAAGCGCCGAGCAGCAGTTCTTCATGAGCTACTAGTGCGTTATTTATTTTCTGAAGTGCCGAGCAGCAGTTCTTCATGAGCTACTAGTGCGTCATTTTATCTTTTCTGAAGCGCCGAGCAGCAGTTCTTCATGAGCTACTAGTGCGTCATTTTATCTTTTCTGAAGCGCCGAGCAGCAGTTCTTCATGAGCTACTAGTGCGTCATTTTATTTTTTCTGAAAGCAACGAGCAGCAAACTCTTCATGAGTTACCGGTATGTTATTACTTTTCTGGAATACAGCAAGTGGTAGCCTCTTTATTTGAGCAGCTTGTATGTTATCGGTATTTTCTTTGGAAAACAGCAAGTGGTAGCTTCTTTATTTGAGCAGCTTGTATGTTATCGGTATTTTCTTCGGACGACAGCAAGCGGCAGCCTCTTTATTTGAGCAACTTGTTTGTTATCGGTATTTTCTGTGGACGACAACAAGTGGTAGCTTCTTTATTTGAGCAGCTTGTTTGTTATCGGTATTTTCTCTGGACAACAGCAAATTGCAGTTTTTCTTTATTTGAACAACCTTCGTATCTACAGTCTCATTACCTCAGCATTAATGAGTATATCTCTGAAAATCTAGCAGAGAAGTCTGTTACGAGTCGATACCTCCAGAAGTCGGTAATCAGTTATCCGCAATTTGATACTCTCTGCCCGCCGTCGACCTTGAGTTATGAACTCACTGTTTTGGGATCAATAATCTGTTACGGCCTATGCAAGATGCTCTCTTTGTTAGGGTAGAGGTTGTATTCCCTCGATTTTATTCACTGTCAGGAGTCTGTCGTTTGAAGTCGATAGCTCGTTTTCCCCAGTAGCGTATAATTCATGTCTCTGTGTTTTATTGGTGTTCGATTCCTCCAACGTTTGTCTTGTTTCATACAATATCTTTCTCTGTGAATTCAACACTACATTCATATCACCGCATGATGACGGCATCTTAGGACAAAATTTGCGTAATTATGTATTTAAGTACCTTCAATCTCGTCGAGACGAAGACTTTAATCTTCATATCTCCGGATAGAAGGAACTTAAATAGGGGCAGCTGTTGTACCCCAAATTTTGACCTAAGATACCGTCTTCCATCTGCATTATTCGCATTGCAAGGGTTTTCACATATTTTATCAAATTTTCAAAGCAGTTTAAAAATTCATAACTTTTTCGAGTCGGGAGCTGTTTATTTGTTGAACGCTAAATTTATTAACTGATCAAGACTTAAACAATGTCCATTAATTATTTATTATCTTAAATTCAAATAATTGGAATTTATTTTCGATTATTACGTAATTTAACGATTTATAAATAACAAAACAAATATTTGAGAAGAGGTTTATTAATGGGTCAAATAATGTTTATTAATTATTCATTATCCTAAATTTAAATAATCGAAACCTGTTTTCCGTTATTATATAATTTGAAGGTTTATGAATAATGAAATAAACATTTGAAAATGAGTATATTAATTGATCAAGCAATGTTTATTTGATTATTTATTGTTCTAAATTTAAATAGCTGAAATTCTATTTTTTCAAGTTATTATAATTTAGAAGAATTAAAAATAATAATAACGTAAATGATTGAAGTTATTAATTGATCAATGATATTTATTTATTTGTTTATCATTCTGAATTTAAATGATTAGATTTGATTTTTTAATCATTATATAATTTAAGGAATTATAAACAATAAATAAATAATTGGAAAGAAAAAGAATTAATTGAGAAATAATAGAATTTTTATTCACTTTATTCTATTTATTACAATTGTCATTTAAATATTGTGTTATTACAAAATATTTATAAAGGCAATTACACAAATGCTTAAAGTAAAATAAAAAGCTATTTTTCTAAATTCTAATTCTAATCTTCTATCCAATGCTCTTGTCTGCTCATTTAATTTTACCTGCAAAAAACGATTAAAAGAAATGTCAGAATTGAATAAATAATTAAAATGCAGAAAATAAATTTAATGTTCATCATTAAAAGCAATGGCCGGAATCAGTTACTCTTTTTTGCAAATCACGGGATTTCTCCCGGTTCACAAAAAAAGAGAGGAATTTTTAAATGAATGCACAATTAAAAAATAGCACATTTTCAAAATCATTTGCATTTTTATCAAAAGGCCCACTGCATATTTCACATATGCATAAATTCAATTTTGGTCAAAACTGCATAAGCATAAATCAACAGCATACATAATTTCAAACAAACATATGCACAACATAAGCTAACGTTAACCTACAGAATAACATAGGCTAATGCAAGACAAAAGAGATATGCAATTTCAAACAATGTGCAGTCTTAAAACAATGTATGCAAGCAACCTATATTTCCTTTTTCATCATATTCCAGCCTATTACTTTTTCAGACAGCAGTACAAGATATCATTTTTATATATCATTTCTGTACTTGAGGTAGAGAGAAGAAGAGGTTTAGTTTTTGCAGGTTTTGATTTAAACATGAATTGGGAATAAAGTCAAAATCACTTGTAGCAGCATAGGTGCAAGCATCAGAGATATATTAAATATATCCAAACCTGGGCCATCTCAAAAAGAAGCAACGGCTATATGAGAACGAAGAACCCTTCAAGAAGAGCATAACCTGCAGGGACGAAAAAAACACAGGGACTACCAAGCAAAAATCATCTTTTCTGCTCCTAGGCAAAAACCATTTTCCAAACATATTGCCAAACCATCCTGCATATTTCATAACCTGCATACTGCCTCAAACCATTTTTCAAGCATACTGCATCAAAGGATTTTTCAAGCATATTGCATAAAATCATTTTTCCTGCATATTGCATGAAACCTTTCTGCATAGCATAACCTTTCTGCATAGCATAACCATCTTGCATATTGCATCATACCACATAATTTGCATATTGAATAAAACCATTTTCCAAACATATTGCCAAACCATCCTGCATATTTCATAACCTGCATACTGCCTCAAACCATTTTTCAAGCATACTGCATCAAAGGATTTTTCAAGCATATTGCATAAAATCATTTTTCCTGCATATTGCATGAAACCTTTCTGCATAGCATAACCTTTCTGCATAGCATAACCATCTTGCATATTGCATCATACCACATAATTTGCATATTGCATAAAACCATTTTCCTGCCTATTGCTAAACCTGCATATTTCATAACCTGCATATTTCATAACCTGCATACTGTATCAAAACCATATACAGAACCTATTCAAAACCATAACATAAAGCAAAAATCATCTTTTCCGCTCCTAGGCAAAACCATTTTGGCATAACATAAAAACCATTAAACCTGCATCTGACTGAAAACGAAAAACACCATAATCCTTCTCTTAAGACCATAACACCTTTGTCCTGTATATTCCGTTGCTAAGCTGTCCATACTATCTAGCCGATACACCCTTAGTTCATCCGTGAAAACCCACACAGGACCAAAAATGATTTGTGTCTGTTCAAAGTCTCAATACACGGAGCTGATGGATAAGAGGTAGGAGAACGTAATGCAACCAAAATCATAAACAGAAAGGAACAAAGAGGTACCTGTTTTTTTTTGCATTTCTTGTTTTCTTTTAGTTTGTGCTTTGATTTCACATTATAGTCCATAACTGCTATAACGATAGGAAAGATGTGAGTTTGAGATGGAGAGTTTTCTGAGAATTTCATAGAGATGTTTTTTTGTAAGAATCAAGAGGCCACTAGGAGGAGGAGAGGACTCACCTCATTCCGCACGAAATACCTTTAAATGCCGCCCAATACTCACCATCACCTTGCAATTGTTACCTCCACTCCCATATCCAGTTCGCCACCGAGAATATAATTGCAACAGATTCAGCCTGGTTAAGTTTGTCAGTTATACCAGTTATAACAATTTTCTTCAAGTCAAGTCATTTGCCGCATATAAAATCGACTACTAATAGAACTTAGGACAAACCTCTGCCATGGTCTTCACAATTATTACTTTCCAGCAGAAGAAGCAGTTGTCTTTAGAGGAAAGATGTAGCGTAAGGAAATCTAGAGAAAGAGAGATGTGGGAAAAGAGTAATATATTGTTTAACCTTTTTATCGGGCAGAGAAATCAGTAGCATCGTTGACCACTTCCCCAGCGTCGCTCTCCCCATCAGCAAACTACTCCCTTTCCTTCCACGCATCAGCCTTCATCAATCCTCCCCTGTCCCGTTACGGCAATACGTCAAATCCCTATATACACCAGCAATAACTTAATAGATAAGATTTCAAAAACTCGTAATGTTGCAAGACCAACACAATCATAAACACTGTTAATTTTAAGCCAACTTGAAATAATATAGAAATTCACAAACCTTTGTTTAATTACCCATTCGACTTTACGATTCATCACTATCATATTTCTAGAGGGAGTTGGAGGGATTCTATTCGTGTTCGGCAGCACATTTGGATCCTTTCTTTTGCTTTCGCATTTGGCGCTTACTATTATTCCCAGGAAACAGTTCAGGAAGAAGACGACCCCTAAAACAAAACCAAAAAAACAAAAGCAGTTTAGAAATTAGAAAGATATATATCTGTTTACTATGAACAGGCCGTTGAATCGCTGTGTTGCCGGGTTTTGGAATAGTTAGTTAAGCCTTTTTTACAATGTTGTTTTTTTGTTAATTGGCGCATAACTTGATTATGGATGTACCTGAGGTTTGTTCACAGTTCTGTTGTAATTGCGGCTAAGAATAGCTATTAGCAAAAGATTTGGTAAAAAACAATAAAAACAAATAACAACTAACCGCGCTAGCAATCTTCATCGTTCCTCCTTCCAGCACCAATCTCTCATTCTGTAACCCAAGCCCCGCGGTGGTAATTGGTAAAGCAAGATATTCGGAGAAGAACAGCCATGTCGAATCACTGTTTATCGAGTGCCCATTTCCTCGCTATCGTAGCAACCGCGCCATCCACCCCTATCATCCTTCCGTCCTTCATCTCCAAAATCTTTTTTTCAAAACCCATTTCGCCCTCTTCCATCTGCAAAACCTTGTGAAGCATAGAAATAAGCCGGAGAGAAGAATCTGGTTTCAGGTTCCGGTGCACGCGCAAAAGGAAGTTCGGAACCATGGTGAACATTGAGAGAGGAAGAAAGGACAGCCATCAGCGGCGGCTACGGCACAGCATCCTTAGGTTTTTTTTTCACAACATTGTGTTCTTCTTCCTGGGTCCTCCCACGACCCGACCCGCTCCACTCTCCTCAACCCAGCTCATTTCTTTTTCAGCTTAAGCCCATTCTCTTTGCTAATTCATACCCCATCTTTTATTTGGTCTTTAATTAAATTCTATTCATTTCTTAACTTAATTAATTTAGACTAGTTAGTTTTCTTAGGAATAACATATAATTTTAAATAGATAATTTTAATATTATTTACCCAAATCTCATTTAGTTTAAATTTATGTTTATTTAATAATTTTAGTCTTACTTATTTCTAATTCAATTTAAATTCATGGTTTGTAAGTTTTATTTAATTTAAAAAGATATTTAATATCTCTAAAAACATGTGAAAGTAAAAATGAGAAAACTAAAAGACATGTTATTTTTTTTTCTTTAATTTACTCCCCTCATTTTGATTAAATACCAATATAAAAAAGACATAAAAAATATAAACATATAAAACCTTAAAAAACATTTCTATTAATTCTCGTTACCTTTTATTTATGTTAAAACGCGTAACCAATTAAAACATTTTTCTCTTCATATATTAAACAAAAATCTAAAAAATGCATGTTCACACACTCAGTCTTTTATTCAAATTGTTGTATATCATCCATCTCATAATTTTCTATTTAAATATCTCGCATTTACTTGATTATTCTGTTTGCGCCAATCCAAAGGGAATTGTCTAATTTTTGTTGACTTCATGTCCTCAAAAACGATCGAGCGAATACTCTCATCCATTAAAAACTTAGGTTAATTTTCCTCAAATATTCACCTTTCTTCAAAATTTCAACCTTTTCAAGACTTATACCTTTTAAGCCAAAACTTCGACATTAGGTCGTCGTATTTTCAAAAAAACCGTCCGTATCCCTTTTTCGGCCAAAACGATTTATTTTCAGTCAAGCGATCAATTTTAAATAAAACAGATATTTCAAAAGGTTCCTATAGAGTACTATAGATGCATTGGGTGCTAATACCTTCCCATTGTATAACCAACCCCCGAACTCTCGATCTCTTTTCAAAAACGCTTTGTATTTGTATTTTTATTTACATTGCATATTTAGGGTTTTATTTCGCTCTTTTCCCTTTTCCTTTGGAAACAATAAAGCGCGGTGGCGACTCTTGCTTTTGTGAGACGAATTAATCAATAATTCGATCTCCGATTTACCCCGCTACATTTTTTATCGCTACAGATCCGACTGGACATAGTCATATGCCTTAATCCTTAACTTTTGCCTGGACCACCCTTTCAGGTTTTCAGTCCACCAGGATACCCATTTTTGCCCATGCTTCCCTTTCAGGTTTTCGACTTACCGGGTATACAATCTTTTGTATATATCCCTAATTTTTTTCCCGAACCCTTTTGGTTCATCGGGATGCCTTTATTTTTGCTTAGGCATGTCAACCTAGCGGGTCATTCTTTATGCGTGGTATTTCTTAACTATGTTCGCGTTCACGGGATGCAGGAAATGTTCGCCGTTCATTGTGGTTAGCATCATAGCACCGCCAGAGAATACTTTCTTAACAATAAATTATCCTTCGTAAGTTGGAGTCCATTTTCCCCTGGGATCACCTTATGGTAAAATGATGTGTTTTATTACCAAGTCGCCGGCCTGGTACACTTGAGGTTTGATCTTCTTATTGAATGCCTTGATCATACGCTTTTGATAAATTTGACCATGACAGATAACAACCATCCTCTTTTAATCAATCAAGTTCAACTAATCCAACCTAGTATGAATGCATTAGTCTTCGCCTAATTCTGCTTCTTTCATATTCCTTAAAAAAGGAATCTGAACTTCGATAGGCAGGATGACTTCCATACCATAGACTAAGGAGAATGGGTTTCCCCAGTTGATGTTCGTGCTGAGGTACGGTAGCCATGAAGAGAAAATGGTAGCATCTCATGCCAATCTTTATGGGTCACCACCATCGTCTACACAACCTTCTTTATGTTTTTATTGGTAGCCCCCACTGCACCATTCATCTTAGGTCTGTAAGGAGAAGAGTTGTGATGCTTGATTTTGAACCGCGTACAAAGTTCAGTGATCATAGCACTGTTAAGGTTGGTTCTGTTGTCGGTGATGATCCTTTCAAGGATGCTGTACCGACAAATGAGGTTTTGCTTGATAAACCAGGCTGCAACATTCTTAGTGACTGAGGCAAATGAAGTGGCTTCGACCCATTTGGTGAAGTAATCAATGGCGACGAGGATGAAGTGATGTCCGTTAGAGACAGTGGGCTTGATCTCTCCAATCATGTCAATGCCCCACATTGCAAATGGCCACGGGGAAGTCATGACGTTCAAGGGTATTGGAAGCACATGAACCTTGTCGGCATAGATATGACACTTATAGTAAGTCCTCGAGTGGTGGTGACAATCGGTTTCCATAGTCGACAAATAGTAACCAGCTCTTAGAATTTTCTTGGCCATAGTATGTCTACTAGAGTGAGTTCCAAATATATCGTCATGCATGTCTTCCATGATCTCTTCCGCCTCCTTCTTATCCACACAACTGAGCAGAGTTGAATCATGGTTGCGTTTGTACAAAATTCCATTGCTTAGGAAGAACTTGGCTGAGAACCTCCGCAGGAATTTTTATCATTGACTGATGCGACTTCGGGATACTCTTGAGCTTCAAGATATCTTTTAACGTCATGAAACCAAGGCTTATCCTCATCAGTGTTAATCTCACAATAGTGCGCCAATTCACCAAATCTTTCTATAGTAATTCTGGGAGCTTTGTTGTCCCAATTGACCTTGAACATAAACGACATAGTTGCTAAGGCGTCTGCCAACTGATTTTCTTCCCTTGGGATATGTTCAAAGGTGACCTCCTCAAAGTATGGGATCAAGGTTAACATAAGCTCTTTGTAGGGGATCATATTTGGATGTTTAGTATCCCACTCTCCTTTAACTTGACTGATTACCAGAGCTTAGTCTCCATACACGCTCAAGAATTTGATTCTTAGGTCAATAGCAGCCTTATGACCCAAGATACATGCTTCATACTCTACCATATTATTTGTACAGTTGAAGCAAAGTCTGGCAGTGAAAGGTGTATGGAAACCTTTAGGGGAAATGATCACAACACCAATTCCGTTACCCAATGCGTTGGAGGCTCCATTAAAATCCATGGTCCATCGGGATCCTTGTTCAGGTCCGTCATACAGTCCAGGCTTTTCACAATCAATTATCAGCATGATATTCTCGTCCGAAAATTCAAAGTTCATGGATTGGTAGTCATCCACAGCTTGGTGGGCCAAATGATCCGGCAACATACTTCCTTTGATTGCTTTTTGTGTAGTGTACTGGATATCATATTCAGTTAAAATGATTTTCCATCTAGCTATTCATCCGGAGAGAGCTGGCTTCTCGAAGATATACTTGACGGGATCCATCTTAGAAATCAATAAAGTGGTGTGAGTAAGCATATACTGTCTTAGCCAGCGAGCATCCCATGCCAAAGAACAACAAGTTTTCTCGAGCAGTGAATATATGGTTTTACAGTCGATAAACTTTTTGCTAAGGTAGTATATTGCATGCTCTTTTCGGCCAGACTTGTCATGTTGACCAAGCACACACCCCATTGAATTATATAATACAGTCAAGTACATAATCAGAGGTCTTCCTTCGACTGGAGGCATCAGGATTATAGGTTCTTGTAGGTACTCCTTGATCTTGTCAAAAGCTGCTTGGCAATCGTTGTTCCATCTGACTACTTGATCTTTCTTCGACAGTTTGAATATTGGCTCACAAGTAGCAGTTAAGTGAGAGATGAATCGAGCGATGTAGTCGAGTCGACCTAAGAAACCCCTTACCTCCTTCTCAGTACATGGAGCTGGAATTTCTTGTATGGCTTTGACTTTTGCAAGGTCGACTTCAATAACTTTTCCACTAACGTCAAAGCCTAGAAGTTTTCCAGACCTCACTCCAAAGGTGCACTCGTTGGGATTCGGCCTCAACTTGTATTTCTTCAACCTCTCAAATAACTTGTGGAGATGATCAAGGTGTCCTTCCTCAGTTTGCAATTTGAAATCTTGTCATCAACATAAACTTCTATCTCATGATGAAACATATCGTGAAATAGAGCTACCATAACCCGTTGATAGGTTGCCCCTGCATTCTTCTAACCGAAAGGCATGACCTTGTAACATAAGGTGCCCCACTATGTAACAAAGGTGGTTTTCTCCATGTCTTCGAGTGCCATTTTGATTTGATTGTATATGGAGAATCCATCCATGAAGGAGAAAACTTTGTGTTGAGTAGTTTTGTCAACCAAGACATCAATATGAGGTAGTGGGAAATCATCTTTGGGGCTTGCCCTATTCAAATCTCTATAGTGTACGCGCATACGGACTTTACCATATTTCTTTGGTACTGGAACAACATTCGCCACCAATTGAGGGTATGACGTCACAACAAGGAAACCTGCATCGAACTATTTCATTACCTCAACTTTTATTTTCTCAGACATGTCTGGCCGCATGCGACGAACCTTTTTCTTGACCGGAGGATAATCTTCCTTCATTAGAAAACGGTGAACTACGATATTAGTATCAAGCCCTGACATATCTTCATATGACCAAGCGAACACTTTAACATAGTCGTGTAACATCTGGACCAATCTTCTCTTGACACTGTCTTTCATGTTGGCACCGATCTTGACTTCATTCTTGTCTGCCTCAGTACCTAGGTTTATCACTTCAACTGACTCCTCGTGTGGTTGAATGCCATTTTCCTCTTGTAACAGAAGTCTGGCAAGTTCCCCAGGTATTTCACAATCTTCACCACCTTCGTCTTCAGCTTGATAGATTGGACTTTCGAAGTCATAGATGGAAATAGCAGAGTCGTTGTCAATGAGATCCAGAGTGGTTGTGGATCTGCAAATATGTGTGTGTGCGTGTGCATGTAAGGTCACATGGCTATTTTTGAAAATGCAATAAAGTAAAGAAAGTAAAAGAGCACAAAATTTGAATGCAAAATAGTCCAATGTTTTTTTCACTAAAATGAGCATGTGGCATATGATAATGACAAACCCTTAACAAATGGACCACTGTGCCCCGGGAAAGGCATATGGCTTAAAGTCATTGTTTTAATGGAAATTACAGACAAAGTTCTCAAAGTAATAAAAACAGAAAATGACAATTAGTTCTGGATGTAGGAGATGGGAATGAAGTCCTTGGTCTGCCAGTTGTTGAGTCCTCCACCAATAGTCAGGTAGACCCAGTCGTCAAATTCACAATCAGCATCAGAGTCTTCAAGAGCATTAACCTCATGGTTACTAATGAGGAAAGGTGGTTTCCCTATGCGAGCATGTCAAACCTCCTATTGAGCTTTGCAAGTGAAGCCCAATCCAGATTTGTCTGACTTGAAAGGGAAATCAGGAAGTTATCCCCAAATGGTACAACTTCCTTCTTCAATAACAACTCGGGCATCTTTGAGAGAAGCCATCCTTGGTGTATCTTTAGCAACTTCGGGAGTGTCAAGAATGGACTTGGCAGCAGCAACCATGGGAAAGACCACTTCAAAGGCTTGACAAGGAGTTTCAGTGAACTCGCCATCCATTTCAACATATTTGAATGAATTTAGATGACTAATCATAAACTCTTCTTCACCAGAGACGGTAATAATTTTCCCCTTGACCGGATATTTCAACTTTTGATGTTGTATGGAAGTCACCGCACCTTCCCCATGTATTCATGGGCGTCCAAGCAGGAAAGAATAATCAGGATGTATATCCATCACATAGAATGTTGAGTTGAAGACTTGAGACCCAACCTTGATAGGGAGATCAACCTCTCCATGGACCATCCTCTTAGAACCATCGAAAGCCCTTACTACAATGTTGCTAGGTTTCAACACCAGTCCATCACAGTCTAGTCTATCCAAACTCCTTTAGGCAAGACATTGAGAGAAGATCCAATATCCACTAATACATGTGCCATGATAGTGCCCTTGCATTCTATGGAGACATGGAGAGATTTATTGTGATTCTTCCCCATCGGGGTCAAATCTGCATCAGAGAATCCTAAACCATTGTCGGCAGTCAAGCTGGCTACATATTTTTAAATTGGTCGACCGTAGTTTCTTATGGGACATGAGCATTTTTCAAGAACTTTATCAGTGCTCGAGCATGCACCTCGGAACATAGCAACAAATACAACATAGAAATCTTTGAGGGTGTCTTCCCCAATTGTTCCACTATATTGTAATCACTTTTTCTGATGATTTTTAGAATCTCCTCTATCTCTTGGGTAGATAGGTCCTCAATGTTAATATCTTTTATGGGCGCCTCTGTCAAGGCAGACTTAATCATTTTTCCATTCCTCGAGTATCAGCAATAGGTTTAACAACAGTAATACGAATGGGCGTAGTAGTGTTTGTCGGAGGTGAAATTTCTAGAGAGAAGATGTTCCCTGTTCTAGTGACTTTACTTGATCCAGCAATGTTTGTAATGTCATCAGTTTCATCTTCATCAATCCACAAATCTTGTTTGACACCATGATAGTACACTTCCTCCCCATAATTCCAGGGAATATCCTTATCAGAAGAGTAGGGGACTGACCCCGGTGTGGTGATAATTAGTGGATCTATTCTTTGTTCAATGGGAATCCTAATAGGATCTTTTGAGGTGATCCTAATAGGTTTGTTTGAGATAGTAATGATGACTATGTCTTCAATTTCTTGAGATACAACTTCGGTCAAAATTTTCACAGATGGAGTTCTTTCAAATAAATTCGCATGGTTATCCATCAGGTGTTGGACACCTTTCTTCAGCCACTCACAACCATTAATTTATACAGCACAAAGACAATAGTTTTCAAGGCAGCCAGTGAATACCCCGGATTTCAATAAATTCTCTTTAACATTCTTTAATGAAGTGGTCAAGTCTTTGATGGAGGAAACAAAAGAGGCATCTTCAATAGCATTGACACCCTTACCATGATTTGGCATGGGTGCGGTGATCATATTTGGAGTTGGCGAAGGGTAGAATTCAATTGTCTTGTTATCAATTAGGTCTTGGATTTTGTTCTTTAGAGACCAACAATCATTGGTATCATGTCCGGGGCTGTTAGAGTGGTAAGCACATTTGCCATTGTAGTTGTATTTAAGAGAGGAGGTATCAGGGTTTTGGGGAGGATCCCTTAATGTAACCAGCTCGGCTTTTAGTAAGTGCTGCAATGCTTGAGATAGTGACATATTGATCTTAGTATACTGTCTTTCTTGAAACCTTGTCCTTCATCTATTCCCTTGTTATTGTTGAGTAGGTGTAGGATTGGAAATTAATATTGCCCCTACCGAATGATGACGATCATTCTTAGTGCAGCTTCTTTATCCATATACAACATTAGTCTCTTTTTTTCTAGCAAATGGTTTTTTCACAACATCAGAGGTGGAGGCCCTCGGTATTTTCCCGCTTTTAATCCCGCTTTCAACTCTCTCACCAGTCAGGATCAATTCAGTGATCCCGAATGATGAACTTCCAATCAGTAAGTTGAAAAATGGTCCAGTCAGTGTTCCTATAAACATGTCTACCAACTCTCTATCAGCTAAAGATGGCTGCACCCTGCTAGCCAAGTCTCTCCATTTTTGAACGTATTCTTTGAAGCCCTCGTTGGAACCCATGGTCATTCCTTGTAATTTCACCCTAGTTGACGTAAGATCAGCGTTATATTGATATTGGCGATAAAAAGCAGTGGTCAAATCCTCCAAAATATGGATGTTAGTCCCTTCCAATTGGTAAAACCACTCCAACTGCGTCCCAGATAGACTTTCTTGAAAAAAGTGCATCCACAGTTTCTTATCAGAGGTATGCGGTTGAATTTTGAGGACATAAGATCTTAGGTGAATCTTCGGACATGAGACACCATCGTACTTGGAAAAAGCAGGGATTTTGAATTTATGGGGAAGGACTAACCTAAGCACCAAACCCAAGTACCAAAGTACAAGCCAGGCACAACTTGGATTTCTACAGCCTTCAATATGTCTTCTAATTACTTATACTTGTCATCGGCCGGTGGATATTGCTCATTAAAATAATCTTCGTCTTCAGGGATTTGATTGTTTCCACCCCCGACACAGGTTCTCCCAGCATCTTCATCTTGATTCTCATCCTCCTTGGAGGAGTCTTCTTCAACTTGAACTTGTAGGACAGGGCCCTTGAATCTCTTCCCCATGTTGATCACAACTTTATTCTTGGTCTTCTTCTTCGTAACCAGAAGTGACATCATTTCTTGCTGCCCCTTTGCTAAGTTGAGCAAAGTTTCTTGAAACTGAGAGTTTTGAGTCCGCAAGTCCTTCACAGTTTGCTCAAGATCCATCTTGTACTGAAATAAACAGTAGAAAGATGAGGAAACCTGTGTCGAAAAACCTGCTTATGATATGATGCATGTTATGCGAGTACAATGTTTTCAAGGATTTGATGGAATATAAATTTGCTAGACAAAGAGAAGACAACGAATATTAATTGCATTAATAAGTTCATGAATTACAAATGCCTCTTGGGCTTACAAAGGTTACAAAATAAAATCCTAAGACAAAAAAGAAAGGCTCACGTTTCCCATGGGCGCATCCTCTTTGGTGCAATGTAGGCAATCGTGCTTTGCTCTTCATAAAGTTTCCTCGTGAGCTCCAAAACCTTCTTCTCACTTGCATAGAATTGTGCTTCAAAGGTATCTCGTTCCCCTTTGAGTTGAATCCATGATCTTTGAAATTACTTGAAGTCGGTAGGCAAGTCAGGATGAAGAAGAGTTTAAGGGGTGTCTCCCTCACTAACAAGCTCCATAATCACAGGTAGGATGGTTGGGTAAGGCATCATGAGACTTTGAGGATGAGTTCGTACCAACTTGAGGTAAGGCTCAAGAGGTGTGGAATTTTTATGCCCTAAAGTCTTACTATCCACTTTGTTTACCATTCTCCAAGCTCGTATGAACCTTTGACGATGACCTTGGATGTTGCCTTCGTAGTCGAATACCAAACCTTGGATGAGCGCATCATGAGGACCGTTTCTTCGCGCATACCCAAACTATCGTAATGAAAGAGAAGGGTTATAGGTGATACCTCTCCTAATTCCCAAGAGTGGAACATTAGGGAATTCCCCATAACGGTCAATGATGGTAACATCCTCCAAAGGTCGGGAACACCAATGAATATCCGAGTGTGAGAGTGACATCATCCTTTGAGACCATGTCAAGCCTTGCTCATTCTTCAATGTTGATCGAGGTAGGTGCGAAATAAACCACCTAGATAGCAATGGAATGCAACAAAAAAGAGTCCCCCTCTTCTTCATGGTAAGAGTGTGGAAATAATGTAGAATGTCTCCAAGCAAAGTAGGTACGGGATTACAAAAGAGAAAAACCTTGACGGCATTTACATCTACGAGTTGGTCCAGATTGGGAAATAGAATCAAACCATAGATTAGAAGGGCCAAGACATCCTCAAAAGCTTGAAAATCCATATCTTCCCAAAACAAACGAGATTTTCCAATAGGAACTTGGCTAAGAAACCCTTAACTCCACTCCTTGTTTCCCAATTTTCCATAATGTCGGATCTCTTCAAATGCAAGGCTTTGGCAATAACCTCAGGCTTTGGAGTTTCCTCTAAACCGGTGAATGGTATTTGATCAAGCATAAGAATTCCTAGAAGTTGAGATAATTCTTCTAATGTAGGAACCAATTGGTAGTCGAGAAATGTGAAAAAATGATGCATAGGATCAAAGAATTGGAAGAGCACACACATCATTTCTTCTTAGAAGTTTGAGGTAGACAAGTTGAGAAGTCGACCACATTTCTTGGTGAAGGGAGAGTCTCCAGGAACCCTTGATGCTAACTCTTGAAGTTGAGGAAGCACTTTTACGAAGTTGACTCAGATGGTATTTCTATGAGTGGAAGCCATGTCCTACAAAACAGAACAAAGATAAATTCCCAAATCCTTGAAATGGTTAGTGAGAATGCTTATGATGTTATGATGTTTATGATGTCATGAATAATAATCACAAGCAAAGCATACAAGGGCCTTAGGTTTAGGCTTGCATGGAGTTCATGGGTAAGTACCCTCTTGAATTTTAGTTGGTTCAACCTGTCCTAGAAAGTAAACGGGTTCTAGGGAATCTCAATATCATTGATCTTTCTTAATTGGGCATTGTTTTAGCACAAACAATATTTTCTTGCGGACAAAATATTCCAAAAGTCCGATCTCAATGAGTGTAGTATCGATTATCAAACAATCTTCAGCTTTGCACCAAAGTCGGCTATCTCACTACTTCCTAATGGCCAAGTTGTTCAACTAAAGGGTCTATGGTCAGTTAGTGCTTATGACACCATACAACGGCCCTATATTCTCCTCGATTCAACACAAGGGATACCAGTACAAACAAATATGTCACACTAACGTAGTCAATGTTTCAACCATATTGGTCTACATCGTACAGTCTCCACAATCTATTACTACTTACCTAATGGTGTTCCCAGATCCGGGTAGAGGGTCTATACAAAAACCAAACACCCTTTTAAGAGTAAAGCAAACAATTCAAACAATGAAATCATTTAAATATGATATAGTCTCTAAGGTAACCCATTTTAATTAACCATCCCCAGCAGAGTCTCCAGTTCAGTAATACGGTGGGAGAACTGACTTGGGTGTTTTGTGTTTTATCGCAATTGTTGCGGATAGAAAGAGTCGCCATCGACTTTTCTTTTATCCAATAAAGGAAAGGGTGAAAATAATAGGAAAGACCTTTCAAGATATTTTCTTGAGTTCGGGGGGTAGGTTATGAAAAGGGAAGGTGTTAGCACCCTTTTAATCCGTATTTATCTACGGGCTCTTAATTGCTAGATCACTTTGAAATGATTTCATAAATGTTTTTGTGTTTTATGTAAGTTTGGAAATATTTTGAAAATGCCCTTGTTTCGGAAAACTTTGTAATGATTCTCGTTTCGGAGAGAATGTATACAAAGTGTTGACTTTTGAAAATATTTCTTGAAAGTGTTTGTGTGTTTGAAAGATGTTTTGGTTTTGAAATGTTTGTGAGCAAGAAACTACGAGCGTCCTACCTACTCAAAAAGTCGTAGTTCATTTCCTCCTCCTTTAGATATTGCTATCTTACCATTGATTGGTAAGAAGTCCTATCATTGGATATGAAGGGACAAGTGTGGGTCATCGTACAGTCATAGAAGGCAACATTGTAGGATACCTTAGCAATTTGTCGTAAGGATCTAAGATCGTTTATTAAAGGCAACATCAAAGGGTCATCGAGGGACTACAATCTTGTATTCGAGGGTCATCGCTAAAGTATCCCATGTTCGAGGGACATGACTATTTTATTTGAAGGCAACAAGTGTGGTTTGACCCTAGAGGTGTGAGTGTGCGAAGTGTATTGTTTTCATGTATTTTTGTCTAGAATTAGGGTTCTCTACTTGTTGATTTTAAGTCTTACCATACAAACCCTAATTACTAGCAATAATATTGAAAGCGATAAATTGCGGAAAGTTAAAGTTCTATGCTATTACATCTTTTTAGGGATGGGGATACAAATCAGAAATGGGGGATGAAAGCAATTAAAACCTAATTACTATTACAACCATATTGAATAATGAATAACAATAAAAATATACAAGAATATAAAGATAATATAAAAGAAAAGAAAATTATGTTTGTTTGAGTCTTTTAATGAAAGGTTTTAATCCTAACTAAACTAATAAAACAGAAAGAAAATAAATAATTAGTCTATGTTGATTTAATAAAACTAAACCTAAATTAATTTAAGAAAAGAAATAAAATTAATTAAGAAAACAAATTTTAGGTTTTTTTTATGAAAAAGGTTTTAAAGTTAACCTATTTAAACTTAATAAAAAAATTAATTAAAATCCCTAAATTCTAAGTTAATTAAATTAAAAAAGAAACTTAAAATAAATTTAAGCCTAGATTAAATTAATTAAGAAAATAAATTTTTTAAGAAAATTTTTTTTATGGTTTTAAGTTTAAAGAAAATCAAGTAGAATAAAAAAATTAGTCTAAGTATTTAATAAAATATTTTTTTGGTATTTTTTTAATTAGCTAATATAATAATAAGAATAAAAATAAAACAAAATAAAAACAAAATATGAAATAAATGTTAGGGGGAGGTTTAAAAATGAAATGGGTGGTTTAAAAGTAAAACAATTTTTATTTCTAGGCCCAAGTATTTTTTGTTTAGATCAGAAAATAAATAGACAAAATAAAAAAAAGAATGGGCTGCGCATCATGAAGTAATCAGGGGTGTGAGGAAAGTAAAAATAGTCAGACCCAAGAGAGGGAGGCCCAAACGCGCCTGTTGTTCAAAAATGAAATAAAGAAATGTTAGAAAATAAAACAAAAGGTCCTTGGGGTTCGAACCCAGGACCTTATAGGGTAATGCCTTACGCGCACGCTCTCTCCAACTGGAGTGGCTATACATTCGTTCATTTATACACAACCAACATATTATATTACAAACTCAATCCTGAATGTGTCATCTTATTCTTCCTCACGCCAGCTTCCATGCACAAGCTTTTTGAATTTGTAACTTCTTCATCTCTCAACTATTTGCAAAAGTACAAACATGAAACTTGCTATATTTTTTACCACGATTCCAACCATATAAATTTCATAAACTATAAACCAAATATGAGTGAGAATTTTGTTTGGCCCTAAAATAAAACCTAACTTTTCTGGATTTTCAGTTCTAAAATTCTCAACACATGGTTAATAAAAATGAAATGTAAACATATGGTTAACTTCAGGGCAATGATATCTACATTTTATCTTCACAAATGAACCACTAATGATGCTTGTATGAAGAGTTCAAAGTCAAGAAAACTTACCTTGAAACTGAAATTCGTATTTTTATTTAGAGCACCTTTCAAGGTGTTGTAATAATCAACATAACTTCAATGAACCTCCAGGAAGCTAATGCAATGATTAGTTTGGATTGAGGATGGCTAAATCATGATGGAGAAGTCAATATGAAGCACCCTATTTTTGGTTATGGACGATCATGAAGATGGAGTTACAATTGTGTAATAGGTGTTGGGATGGGTTATATTTGATGTGAGGAAGCTTTAGGACTGATTTAGAGAAGAAACGCGCGAGTGGTTTATGAGATAGAAGTTCTTGGGCACAATGTGGTAAAAATGGAGTTTTTTGTGCAATTTCTAGTTTGAGGGAGTTTCAATGCTTATTTCTTCGTGTCCTAGGTTGCATAGCAATGCCTCAATTTATAGGAAAAGGTTTGAGAGCTTGAGGTGATCAGAAGTACAAGATCACATGTTTTGGTTCCTTGACTTTTTTTTGAAGAAAGCTTGACAAGCATTGTTCCAAGGCATGGTACAAGGATATCTAGAGTGGTTACAAGCTTTAAACATGTTTATGACTTGTATGTTGAGTGTGTGCTGAACAAACAAGTTAGAAGCTCAAGACAAGTTGACTTTGTGATTAAAGCAACTTTTCAAGAATAACAATGGTGTATTTCTTTCTAAAATGGCAATGTAGCTTGGACAATGGCTTAATATGTTGTGTAAACATTAAATTAAAGAGTGAAACACAAGTTATAAGCATACAAAGTGATATTATGTAGCATAGGTTTGAGATTTGATCAAATATTCATCAAGAAAATGACCTATAATTCAAGTTTATGAGTCCATCTTCATCTCTTCGAAACTTCTAGCTCAAGCATGATCTATTCAAGTTCTTGGAAATTTTGGAAGCTTGAAGCATCCTATACAACCTTTATGTTGACCATTTTGACAAAATCATCTTGGAGCTTGGTGAAAATTGACCAAGAAGTTAGGTCAAAAATCTGCCTAAACTAGGTCAAATTTTCACTAAGTGTTTTTAGAAAAAGCGCACCACTTCATGAATTTATAACTAAAAATTCAAGCACTTATAGGACTTTATTAGTAAATAAAATTTGTATATCTCATGAATATCTACAACTTTCATGTTGAAAGTTTTCTTTGAATCATCTTGCATCTTGGTGAAAAATTGGCATGAAGTAATGAAGTTATCATTGTTTAAAATACTTAGAAAAAAGTATTGAAAAGTTTGACTTTTCAAATTGAATTTTGAATTTCTTGGTTTCTTGATGATCAAGCTTCATATTTTTGAATGTCTTGATGAATTGTGATCTTTGAAATCAAATCCTGATCAAAAAGTCAAAGTTTAACTTTTTGTGCATCAGTTGACCCAAAATTCAACTATCAATCCACTGATTTTGAAAGATGATTTGAGCCATGAGATTAGGTAAAAATGTTGTATTTGGATCCTTGAGATTGTGCTTCAAGCCATTGGATCATGTATTAGGTCAAAAAGTCAATGATTAGTCAGTTTACAATCAAAACCCTAATTTTGACCATTTTGCCCTTTTGGTAAATTGAGTGCTTTTCCTGAGGGATTGTGATCAATGCTTGATCAAATGATGAATAGGAATTTAAAATATTTATGTTGGCCAAAAATCATGAAGTTTGACTGTAGGTTGACCACAATTAACTTGTACCTAATATAGCTAATTTTTAGTCATCTGAGCAATTGACTGAGCAATTTTAAGATGTAAGACTTGAAACTTGACATGAGTATTCCTGGAGGTCTATAATGATCCATGAAATTCATTTGAGGCATTAAAAGTCCAATTGTCCTTGATAAAACCAAAACCATAGTTTGTGGCCTCCGTGTTAGGAGATGAGTTTGTCTGATCAAAACTTGGAGAAACCTTGAGCATTTGAGATCTTTTGTGAGAAATGCCTTGAGAAAAGAGAGGGAAAATTTTTGGGGTACAACAGGGTCTTCTCATTTACTTACTGTTTATTTCAGTATAAGATGCCCCTCGAACAAACTATCAAGGATCTCCAGGCTCAGCATACACAATTTCAAGAGACTCTTCTGTATTTGGCCAAAGGGCAGCAAGAGATGATGGCTCCTCACCAAGAAAAAGAAGAATAAGAAGCGGGTTGTTATCCTCAACATGGGGATAAGATTCAAAGGTCCTGCTCAACCGTTTCAAGTGGATGATATTTTCTCTGAGGAAAACGACAACCAAGAGGAAGATTGCAGAAGTGTCAGGGGTGAAGGTAGAAATAACCAGGGTTCTGAGAATATTCTTGAAGATGAAGACTACTCCGACGAACAGTACCCTCCTGCAGATGACAAGTACAAGCAGTTAGAAGACCGTCTCAAAGCTATGGAAACCCTAAATTCCTGGATTGGATTTTGGAGAGCTAGGTCTGATCCCAGGGATGGTCATCCTTCACAAATTCAAGGTCCCTATCTTTGCGAAATATGATGGGGTCTCTTGTCCCAAAAATCATCTGAGGTTGTATGTTCGAAAAATCCAACCTCATACTGCTGACAAGAAATTATGGGTCCATTTATTTCAAGAAAGTTTGTCTGATACTCAACTTGAATGATTCTATCAGCTCAAAGGAACCAACATTCACACGTGGGAAGAGTTGGCTGCTGCTTTTTACAAGCAGTATCAATATAATGCTGACCTTGCACCGACTCGTGTACAATTGCAAAACATGTCCATGGGCTCGAATGATGGGTTCAAGGAGTATGCACAGAAGTGGATAGACTTAGCTGGAAGGGTCCAACCTCCCTTGTCTGGCTGAGAATTAGTTGATATGTTCATGGGTACTCTAACATGCCCATTCTTTAATCATCTGATTGGGAGTTTTTCATCTGGCATTACTGAGCTAATTCTGACAGGAGAAAGAGTTGAAAGTGGTATTAATAGTGGGAAGATTCCAATGTCTGCAAATTCTAATGTTGTGAAGATGTCGTTAGGTGGTAAAAAAGAAACCAATGCTGTCTATGGCCAAAAGGGCCATAGTAAAAATGATCGCCATCAGTCTGTGGGGGAGGTATTGATCTCTAATCCAGCGTCTGTTCAACAATCACAACAGGGCAACCGTCAAAGGCCATACGCTCCGTCAAGGAAGTTTACCAAGATCGGCATGCCTTTATCTCATGCATTACAACATTTGTTAAAGGCTGAACTCATTTCACTACGAGATCATCCTCAGAATCCCAACACATCCTCTCTAAATTACAATCCAAATGCAAGGTGTACCTATCATTCGAACAGTCCTGGGCACGACACCAACAACTACTGGGTCCTGAAAAGCAAGATTCATGATATTATTGATAATAAGGAAATTGAGTTCGACCCTCCGGAGACTCCGAAGGTGATTACTGCACCTATGCCTAAGCATGACAAAGGCATAAGTGATATTGGAGATGTTTTATATGTTTCCTCCGTAAGTGATGTGTTTACTCCTCTCTCAATAGTCAAGGAGAATTTGCTACCAGCTGGTTTATTTCCGGGTTGTGTTAAAGAATGTTATTCATGTGCAATTCAACCCAATGGTTGCGGGTTACTGAAGGAAGGCGTTCAGCGCCTGATGGATGGACATGTAATTTTGATTGAGAAAGTTTCGTATGCTGAGAATTTGTGCCGAGATTTCTGTCATATCTGGTACTCCTTTCAGGATCCCTTCCAAGGGTCATGTAAGGATTACTGCTAATCTAAAAGATGCTCCTTTAATTATTACAACACCTATGCTCATCCCATATTCCTCAGAGAAGGCTATTTCATGGAATTATGGGTCTGACGTCTATTACCATGGCGTTAAACAAGAGTTATATGACGAAGATGATGAAGAGGATGATCCCAATATTGACAATATTGTGGGGACCAACAAAATTACTAGAAGCGGAAGGGTTTTCTCTCCAAAAATCTCTCCACCTGTTCAAGTCACAGTTACCAAGACAACTGCCAAGGATCAGGGTAAAGAGCCAATGATAGAGCCTGCCCAGATAGAGGCGCCAAAAGAAGCCGTAGTCAAGGACACCTCTAGAAAAGAGTTGGAAAAGGTTTTAAAAATCATCCACAAAAGTGACTATAAAATTGTTGAACAGCTGGGGAAGACCCCGTATAAAATCCCCATGCTATCTTTACTACTGTGTTCTGAATCCCATGCGTAGGCTTTAGTGAAATTCTTAAAGACTGCTCACATGCCACAAGAAATTTTGGCTGATTAATTTGGAAGTTACGTAGAGAGTTTAACAACTGATAATGGATTAGGCTTCTCTGATGCTGACCTGACTCCAGAGGGGAGAAATCATAATAGGGCCCTGTATGTCTCTATTGAATGCAGGGGCACTATGTTGGCTCATATGTTAATTGATACTGGCTCTTCTCTGAATGCTCTGCCGAAAGGCTCTCTTGATAGCCTGGATTATGAATGGGTTGTGCTGAAATCCAGTGACATTATAGTTCGAGCCTTTGACGGGTCCAAAAGAATGGTACATGGAGAATTGGATCTTCCTATCAAAGTGGGTTCGCAGATCTTTGAATCCACCTTCTATGTAATGGACATCCGGCCTAACTTATTCTTGTCTATTAGGACGCCCCTGGATCCATGGGGCATGCGCTGTTACCTCCACCTTACACAAGAAATTAAAGTATCATGTGAAAGGGAAGATTGTTACTGTCTGTGGAGAAGAGGAGTACACGGTTAGCCATCTAAATCCATTCGGGTATGTGGAGATAGACAGAGAATTCATCGAGACTCCCTGTCAAACTTTTGAATTATTTTCCCTTGCTGCTATTAAATATGTTTATGCCGTTCCAAAGACTACCAGGGTTCCATACAAGATGGCTTCCTTGAAGGATGCCAAATCTACTATATAAGAAGGTGGTTGTACTATTTGGGGTCAGCTTCCTGATATCCCCTATAAATATGACAAGTTTGGTTTGGGCTTTACTGCAGAAGATCAAAGGGTTGTTCGTCGCGCTCGAGCTAGAAGACCTCTGTTTCGTATCAGTAACAACAGACAATGCTATAGCAGATGCTGATAGTGATTGTGATTTCGACAGTTGGATATTCTCTACCATTGGTGATGGACTCGACAATTGGAAAGCAGAAGACATTATCTCTATCTCCTTTAGTCAGGAGTAATAGTTATTTCTGTTTTATCGCTTTAAGAAGTTTTTTTAATGTAATTTATTTTAAAATAATGACTTTAAACCTTGTGTATTTCCTGGGGCCCAATGTTCATTTGTTAAGGGTTGTCAATTAATAAGTCATATTTTCATTTAATGAAATCATTGGATGTTTTGCATTCAAATTTTGTGCTCTCTGTCTTTCTTTTACTTTATTACACTTTCAAATAGCTATGTGTTCTTACACACACCCACACACTATATTGCAGATCAACATCCACTCTAGATCTCATTGATAACGATCCTACTATTGCCACTTATGACTTTGAAAATCCGATCTACCAAGCCAAGGATGGAGGTGAGAAATATTGTGAAATACATGGAGAACTTTCCAGACTCTTAATACAAGAAGAAAAGGTTATCCAACTGTATGAAGAGCCAGTCAAAGTTGTAAATTTGGGTAGCGAGACAGACATAAAGGAAGTCAAGATTGGCGCCAACTTAGAAGGCAGTGTCAAGAACAGATTAATTCAGATGTTGCACGACTATGTTGAGATATTTGCTTGGTCATACGAGGACATGCCAGAACTTGATACTGATATTGTGGTTCATCGTCTGTCGATGAAAGATGGTTGTTCTCCGATTAAATAGAAAGTTTGTTGCATGTGTCCTGAGATGTCAGAGAAGATCCAGGCCAAGGTCATGAAACAATTTAACGCATGTTTCTTAGCAGTGACGTCATATCCTCAATGGGTTGCAAATGTTGTTCCAGTACCAAAGAAATATGGCAAGGTACATATGTGTGTAGATTATAGTGATCTGAACAGGGAAAGCCCCAAAGATGACTTCCCACTTCCACATATTGATGTCCTGGTCGACAATACTGCTCAACATAAGGTATTCTCTTTCATGGATAGTTTCTCAGGGTATAATCAGATCAAGAAGACACCCGAATACATGGAGAAAACTACCTTCATCACACAGTGGGGCACTTTCTGTTACAAGGTCATGCCTTTTGGGTTGAATAACGCCAGGGCAACTTATCAGCGGACCATGGTAGCCTTATTTCACGACATGATTCATCATGAGATAGAAGTATACATCAACGACATGATAGAAAGGTCACAGACTGAAGAAGAACATCTTGATCATCTGCATAAGTTATTTGAAAGGATGAATAAGTACAAACTAAGGCTAAACCCGAACAAATGCACTTTTGGGGTGAGATCTGGTGAACTCATGGGTTTCATCGTCAGTGGTAAAGGTATTGATGTTGATCCCACAAAAGTTAAAGCTATTCAAGAAATTCAGGCTCCCCGTGCTGAGAAAGAGGTCAGAGGTTTCTTAGGAAGATTTAATTACATTTCCCGATTCATTTCTCATTTGACTGCTACCTATGAGTCAATCTTCAAGCTGCTAAAGAAAGATCAAGTTGTGAAGTGAAACAATGAATGCCAAATAGCCTTTGATAAAATTAAGGAATACCTACAAGAACCTATGATTCTGATGCCACCGATTGAAGGAAGACCTCTAATTATGTACCTAATAGTGCTAGAGAATTCAATGGGGTGTGTACTGGGGCAGCATGACGAGTATGGTCAAAAAGAGCATACAATATACTACCTTAGCAAAACTTTTACCGACTGTGAAACAAGATATTCATTGCTCGAGAAAACTTAATATGCTTTGGCATGGGATGTTTGCCGACTAAGACAATATATGTTGACTCATACTACTCCATTGATCTCTAAAATGGATCCCATCAAGTACATATTTGATAAGCCAGCTCTCTCTGAAAGAATAGCCCGATGGAAAATGGTCTTAACAGAATACAACATTCAGTACACCACTCAAAAAGCAATCAAAGGAAGTGTACTGGCAGATCATTTGGCACATCAAGCTGTAGACGATTATCAGTTTATAAATTTCAACTTCCTGGATGAGAACATTATGCTAGTTACAGATTGTGAAGAGCTTGGACCGTATAAAGAACCTGAGCTAGGATCCCTATGGATTATGGTTTTTGATGGAGCTTCTAACGCACTTGGCAACGGGATCAGTGCTATAATTATCTCTTCCCAAGGTTGTCATACGCTCTTCACTGCCAGACTTTACATTGACTGCACCAATAATATGGCTGAATATGAAGCGTGAATCATGGGTATTAAAGCTTCTATTGACATGAGAATCAAATTCCTGAGCGTATATGGGGATTTAGCCTTGGTAATCAGTCAAGTCAAGGGAGAATGGGATACGAAGAATCCGAATCTTATCCCTTATCGAGAACATGTGCTAACCTTGATTTCGTACTTCGAAGAGATTACTTTTGAGCATATTCCAAGAGAAGAGAATCACTTGGAGGATGCATTAGCTACCATGTCATCCATGTTCAAGGTCATATGGGACAATGAGGCTCCCAAAATTACCATTGAAAGATTTGACGAACCGACACATTGCTACGAAATTGATACTGATGGAGTAGAAGAAAAACCTTAGTTTCATGAAGTGAAAAGGTACCTTGAAGCTCAATAATACCATGAAGGGGCGTCGGTAAATGACTAGAAATTCCTACGGAGGTTCTCGGCTAACTTCTTCTTGAGCAATAGAATTTTGTACAAGCGTAATCATGATTCAACTCTTCTCTGCTGTGTAGACAAGAAAGAAGCAAAGAAAATTATGGAGGATATGCACAAAGGCATCTTTGGTACTCACTCCAGTAGCATACTATGGCTAAAAATATTCTGAGAGCGGGTTACTATTGGTCGACTATGGAAACCGACTTCCACCACCACTCGAGGACTTGCCATAAGTGCCAGATCTATGCTGGTAAGGTTCATGTGCCTCTGGTTCTTCTGAATGTTTTGACTGCTACGTGGCCATTTGCAATGTGTGGTATTGATATGATTAGAGAAATCAAGCCTAATGCTTCTAACGAACATCACTTCATTCTCGTCACCATTGACTACTTCACAAAATAGGTTGAAGCAACCTTGTTCGCCTTTGTTACCAAGAATGTGGTCACCCGGTTCATAAAACATAATCTTATATGCCTGTATGGAATCTCCGAGAGAATTATAACAGACAATGGTATCAACCTCAACAACACTATGATCACTGAACTCTGCATGCAGCTCAAGATCAAGCACCACAACTCTTCTCCGTATCGACCAAAGATGAATGGTGCAGTGGAAGCCACCAACAAAAATATTAAGAAGATCATACAGAAGATGGTTGTGACTTACAAAGACTGGCACGAGATGTTACCATTTTCTCTTCATGGCTATCACACTTCATCACGAACATCAACCGGGGCAACCCCATTCTCTCTAGTCTATGGCATGGAAACTGTCCTACCTATCGAAGTTCATATTCCTTCTCTAAGGATTATGAAAGATGCAGACTTAGATGAAGACAAGTGGATTCAGACCAGGCTAGACCAGTTGAATCTGATAGACGAAAAGAGGCTTGAGGCTGTCTGTCACGTTCATATGTATAAAAAACATATGATCAAATCATTCAACAAGAAAATCAAGCATCGGGTATATCACGCTGGTGACTTGGTAATAAAACACATCATTCTACCGCAAGGTGATCCCATGGGCAAATGTACTCCCACCTACGAAGGGCCATTTGTTGTCAAGAAAGTATTTTTGAGCGGTGCTATGATACTAACCACCATGGACGGTGAAGATTTCCCGCACTCTGTGAACGTGGACATAGTTAAAAAATACTACGCATGAAAACGACCCACTAGGTTGACTGGCCTAGGAAAAATTAAGGGCATCCCGACGAACCAAAAGGGTTCGGGCAAAAACTACGGATATATATAAAATATTATACACCAGGCAAGTGGAAAACCTAAAAAGGTAGCTTGGGAAATAAAGGGTATCCCGGTGGACTGAAAACCCTAAAGGGTGGTCCAGGAAAAAGTTAGGGATTAAAAGTGTACGACTATGTCCCATTGGATCACTTACTGCAAGCTTTATTACCAAAGTCAAAAGTTCAAATGGTACAGATTAGTTCAATCAACTTCTTTCGACAATAAGGGATGAGATGTTCGAAAACACAGGGGCAATAACGGAGTTGGAACCCAACGAGATCATTTCCACATAGCTATATTTTTTATTTTCACTTTGTACATTTCACGACAATTTCCTCTTACTAGGATTTATGTCTCTTTGTACAAAATCGCCTGTTTATGGGAAAACTATTAATACAAATACACCCTAAAATTCAAACTTTTTATTTTTTTATTTTTTCTGTTTTGTTTGCAAAAATGTCCACTGACTAAAATTGAATGAACATATGCATATGAACATGATTAACTTTTAACAAATATATGCATAAGGACAAGAATAAGCATTTAGTCAAGACTCTAGGAGTTGGGATGACGTTCAGACTGTCCACAAATCCCCACAAAGCCACTTCCATGGGATTATCCCCACATAATAGTCTTCACAAAAAAATCTTCAACAAAGATGTATCCCTCAAAAAATAGGACACACCAATCATACTCACCAGTCGAATCCCCCAGCGGATAAAAGAATATGATCTTTTTATCGATAATATCACCCACCTATGGAGTTCCAATCAGTACAGTTCATGGAAGTTCTCTTCCCCAGCTGAGTTTATTCCTAAAAAACTGTAAAACCCCTTGCAGATTTCTTCACTCCAGCATAGCTCATTTCCTCAGCAAGGGTGTTTCATCAGCAGAGTATTTCTCCATCAACGAGGTTTATTTCCCCCAACAGGGTTTATTTCCCCAACAGATTACATTCTCTCTAGCTTGAGTCTATTCCTCAAATGGCTACGATTCACCGGCAAAATTCCTCTCCCCAGTGAAGTCGCCACTATCCCTAGAGAGTTGCTACGAAACCTGGAATTGGACCAGATATCAGTCAACTTTATCCTCCCCAGATGATTTAGAAGGTTATCCATCTCTTTTATCCCTAGCCAGGGTATATAAGAATTAAATTCCCCAGTAGAGCGATGAACGAATAATGTTCCTAAACTCTTCTCCCCAAACAGAAGTCAACATTCCCCAGCAGAGTTTCCTCAAACAGCAAGCAGGAATCCCCAACAGAAGCATTCTGGACAAGGTTGAAGATTACACATGTTCTTCATCTCCAGCACCAGTCAGAAATTTATTTTCCCAGACAAAGATACTGCATGGGTTTACAAATACACTTCAAACAACATTTCACATTCATACATCATTTACAAACGTCATATCATATATGCATACGAAACGCATGTAGCACAATCTTATTTATTTTGAAAACATCATTACACAATGCATTTCATACATCATGACATTGCATACAACTAACTCTTTACCTTTTTAGGAAAGATCAATCAACAGACAAACACCACCAACCACTTGAATGACCCTATAGTCTTCTCAAAGGCTACATCTGACAAAGGGATATTTAAGCAATTTCCTCAGAGGGTCATTCTCAAAAAGACATCTTCTGGATCAGATTAAATCAAGCATATATTTATTATGATACTTCTTCCAGTAGACATTTTCTGGCTCAGATTAAATCGGCCATAGATTTATTCTGATATTTCTTCCAGTAGACATTTTTCTAGCTTAGATTAAATCAAGCATAGATTTATTCTGATACTTCTTCCAGTCGAAGTCGGGCATATACATCTCCTGGCTCAAATTAAATCAGGTGTAGATTTATTCTGATACTTCTTCCAGAAGACATTTTCTGGCTCAGATTAAATCGAGCGTAGATTTATTCTGATACTTCTTTCAGTTGAAGTCAAGCGTAGACTTAGTCTAATTTCTATCAACAATTACTTTGGATGGAATCTATAATCCCATCTCGGATGACTCACTGTTACCTCTCTGAATGGAAACTTTAAGCCCATTCCCGGTATAATTAACCAACATCGTTACTTCGTGCACCGGCGAGTGCAAATTTCTGGGCACTTAAGTGTTCAATCATATTCTACCTTCAAGTCACGAATGGCGGACATGCCAATCTAACTCTTAAGGTTTAAGAAGATTGAACATGGGTAGCTGTTGTACCCAAGAATTTTCCCTCCCATTTTCTTCAAAACATGCTCACAAAAGCCTCAAATACTCAAAGCTACTCAAGAGTTGACTGGTCAAACCTCCTCCTAAGCATGGGTCTATAACTAGGGTTTTTGTCCTTCTCAAGGAAGATTGGGTTGAAAGGGTCTCAAATAACTTTCATGGTTCATCATGGTTCCTCAATAATTCTCATGTCAAGCTTCAAGTCTTGCATCACATGTTTGCTTAGTCAATGACTCAGAAGATTGAAAGTCAACTATATTAGGTAAAAAGTCAAATATGGTCTACATACAATCAAACTTCAATATTTTTTGTCAACATCAATATTTTGAGGTGATATTCATCATTTGATCAAGGGTTGATCATGATTCCTCAAGGAAATCCCTCAAATCATCAAAGGTTAAAATTTCCAAATTAGGGTTTTGATTGAAGATGACTGATCATTGACTTTTGGCCTAGTGCATGACCTAATGGCTTAAAGCATGATCTCAAGGGATCAAATACAACATCTTAACCTAATTACATGGCTCAAGACATTTACAAAGATACAAGTGATTGATAGTTGAAGAATTGAATCAATTGATACAAAGTCATACAAAAGTCAAACTTTGACTTTTTGGTCAACATTGGAATTCAAAAATCAAGAATCATCAAAACATTCAAAATTATCAAGTTTGATCATCAATAATCAACAAAGTCAAGAAAATTTAGAAATAAAGTCAACAAAAGTCAAAAGTTGGAAAATTTTCCAACACTTAGAAAAATTTCTAAGTGTTTTATTCTTAACAAAGTCACTACTTTATGACCATTTTTCACTAAGATCCAAATTGATTCAGCAAAAATTTTCAACAAGAATGTCGTATGGAATGAAAAGTTCTACAACTTTGTTAATGAGAGTTGATCTCCAAAAAGTGCTCAAATCAAGAGATATAAGCATGTGAAATTCTACCAACACTTAGAGACATTTATCAAACAGTTTTGACTTAAAAAAAGTGACCAACTTCATGGCCATTTTTCACCAAGATCCATGTTGATTCAAAAAAAGTGTTCAACATGAAAGTTGTAGTCAATGTTTCAAGCTTTCCAAAATGTCCAAGAGCATGAATTTCTCATACTTGAGCCAGAAGTTTCAAATAGATGAAGTTGGGCATCCATACTTGAATTATATGTCATCTCTTTTGAAAACCTTATGGCCAACTCTCAAACTAAAGCTACAAGATCTCTCTTTTCAAGCTACGTTATCTCTAAATCTCTCCATAATTAAGTAATTACATAGGCCCTAAGTGTATTACACAAGGATTTAAAGCTTTGTCCAAGTCTTGATGCCATTTTTGGGTGAATTTGCATAAAGTCACTTTGCCTCTTTGATAAACAAGCTTTATGTCAACAACTCATCACTTAAGCTTGTAACTTGCTCCTAATCAGATCACACAAAATCTCAATATTAGAATCAACTTCTAGAGGTCAGCAAAAGCATGGCAAATCCCTTAAATCACTCCCTTTCTCCATCATGAAGCAACATGCTTTTTTGTGCATTTTCAAACCAAACCATAACTCTTCAACTTTCAAAACTGATGTTCTCATTCCTTACAACCTTTCCCTATAAATAGAGGTCATCCTTGCACTTATGAAACAAGATTTCACAGCCTAAACACTCCTTCAATCTCTTAAAAACCAAAAATAGCAACATTGTTCCAAGTTTGAAGCTCAAAGTCCATTTCTTCAAAGTTTTCAACCCTTGCAATTTTTGTCCAAACCAGTCATCCAAACCTCTTCTAAACATCATTTATAAGTTATTCATCACTTTCTTCCATCACAAAAACACCCAAACTCAGAATCACCAATAAAACTCCATTAGTACATATCTTGAGCCTTAAGAAGTCAACTCTCAATCCACTCGTGCGTTTTCCCTTTTTATCATTTAAACATCATCTATACATCATATAGAAGTTGTCCAAACACTCAAACAACTTCTGGAACATCTCCATCATCCTCCTCCATTCTCAAACCCGAGTTCTGCAGATCGAGGTGGGGAGGAGAATTCAGCGAGTTTCAAAGCAAGCTAGGGGTTGGAACACACTCAGTGAAGTTCAAGAAATCTATTTGATTATCATCTTGCATATGGGAGCACTCATACGAGTTCAGGAATTTTTCTTCAAGAGGTAAGTTTTTGAAATTGAATAAACTCACATAAGCATCTTTAGCATCAAGTTTGTGATTAGAAATGTAGATATCATATTGCTCAAGCTATCTGAATCCTCAATTTTGCTTAAAGTCAACCATCTTCATAGATTGATTGAATTATTCAGTTAGGGTTTTAATTGGTACTTTATAGAAATTCATTTTCATCTTTGAGTGATAGCTTTAATAAGTTACATGGTTGAAATCATGGTGAACTTCCGAGCAATTTGGTATTTTACATTTTTCAAATTGATGGAGGATGGAAGAAATACGAGTTTGGCCATGGAACTGTGTCATAAGGAAGAAGAAGATGGCCATGACACCATCTGTATTTTTTCAAAAAAATTTGTTTTAAAATATATTTAACTGAAGTTGTTTTATAAACGGATGAAACAGCCACCCCAGTGGCAATTGTGTGTGTGTGTAAGGCTTTGGAGTGTCAGGGTAGGGGTTTGATCCCTGCCTCTGGCATTTTATTTTCTAACACTTCCCTTGCATATCCCATGCCATGCAACCCAATGCGCACACCATGCATCCCTAACCCCTGACCATCAGATCTCTTCAAAGTCAGATCCAATGCTTCAAACGCACACCCCATCGTGCACCTTCAGGGAGTCTGCCTCATCAGATCCAGCGCAGCAACCTGGGCCTCCTTGGAATGGGCCTATGGATTTCTGATTCGGACCCCCATATTTTTTATTCTTGCAGGCCCATTTGTTCTTTTTTGTTTTAGTTCACCATTTTCCTTTTTTAAATTAATTTCATTTAATCAGCAAAAATCACAAAAAATCATAAAAATTAGATTTTAGGTTTTGAATTAATTAAGTTAATTTTTTTTATAATTAATTAATTAATTTAATTACACTTTGTTTTATTTTAAGAAATTAATTAGTAACTTAATTAGAATTAGGTTTAATTTTTATTTCACATTAAAAAATATTTTTGTAAACAAAAACAACAAAAATATTTTCTTAAACACTTAGAAATATTTTAGGGTTTTTAAACATCTTTCCCTTTTTCAATCTCCGCGCGCTCATTTACTTTTCACATTATTTTTCAATATTGTAAACTGTCAATGGTTTGTAATAGATAATTAGGGTTTATTACTTTCCTCCCCATTTTTTTATGGTTTTCACTCCCCATCCCCGAAGCAATGTAATAGCATAGATTATTTCCCGTATTTTTATTTTACGCACTTGTATATATTTAACTGCTAGATTAATTAGGCGTGTATGGCAAGACATAAAAAACAAACGTTAGAAAGTTTAATCTCAAGACAAATACTTGAAATCAAAACACTTCGCACACATACACCTCTAGGGTGACCCTCACTTGTTGCCTCAGATTTAAACAGTCATGTGCCTCGAACGTATGACACTTTAACAAAGAATCTCGGTTAAAAGATCATAGTCCCTTGGTGACCCTTCGATGTTGCTTTTGGTAGACGATCTTAGTCCCTTACGACAATTGCTAAAACTTCCTACAAGTTGCCTTTTATGACTGTTCGATGACCCGCGCCTTTCCCTCACATCCAACGATAGGGCTTCCTACTAACTAATGGTAGGGTAGACCATCTAAAGGAGGAGGAAAAGAACAAAGACGTTTTTGAGTAGGTAGAACGCTCGTAGTCGCTTGCTCATAAAAATTTCAAAACAAAACATCTTTTCACAAAATAACACTTTCTTTCACAATATTTTCAAAAGCAAATGTTTTGTATACATTCTCAACGATACGAGAATCATTACAAAATTTCCGCACTTAGACATTTTCAAAATATTTTCAAACATACGCAAGCACAAAGCATTTCCAAAAAGTGAGCTAGTGATTAAGAGCCCGTAGATAACTACAGATGAAAAGGGTGCTAACACCTTCCCTTTTCATAACCTACCCCCTTACTCAGAAAAATCTCAAAAGGTCTTTCCTATTATTTTCACCCTTTCCATTATTGGATAAAAGAAAAGTCGGTGGCGACTCTTACTATCCGCAACATTTCCAATAAAACGCAAAAACCAAAAGCCAATTCTCCCACCGTATTACAAATATGTTTGAGAAGATTGCAGTTTCGACGATGTCGAAGGGCACGTGGGATATACTAGTCAAATTTTATGGTGGTGGCGCATCAGTGAAGAAGGTGAAGCTTTAATCTTTCAGAAAGCAGTATGAGAATCTAAACATGAAGGACAATGAGAAGTTTTCTGAGTACATCTCTAGAATAATTCCTAAGGGAGTATTATGGACGGTGTGATCAAGCACGTTTCAGAAAGAAGTGCAGAGAGTTTGTTTGACTATGCATGAGCATGTATTGGGACTATCTTCTCATAAGAAACAATCCATAGACAATAAAGGCAGTCAAGACTGAATTCGCTAATGCACATTTATTTTGGTGGAGTTATCTTGCTCAAATAACGTTTTTGTTTGACCGAGAATTTGTCGCAATCAAGGATCGTTAATTCCTAAGTAACTGCTCAGCTATTTATAGAGGTCATTTGTCTCTCTTTCACCTTATGAGTATTTGATGTTTCCATAGTCCTTATGGCTTTTGTTCAGGTTTAGGTGAGTACCTATTGGATATGGTTTTGTGAGGGATTTCTTTGTCGAGTTTTGGCTAAAAAGTGGGAGAAAGGGTTTGTTCAGTTGTTTAATCTAGAGTTTGTTCTTCCAGATATATCACAAAGATGTTGGATAAGATGTTCGATCCTATGTCTGTTTAGGTTTGTTTTGTGACTTGTGAGCTGAGTTATGAACACAATTGTGACCCGTGTTCTGAGTTACCAGGGGAAATGGCGTATTTGCTCTTAAGTTTCCTCTTATGCCACATGTTTACTAGTAGCTTCCAATTATGGGTTCTATTATGCATTTTAATGGTTCTCTTATACCCCTAAGAGAAAGAGTCATCCTACAATAGTAACTGAAGGTTTCTGTATTGAGGGGAAGTGCAAGCTATCTTCTTTATCATCTACACCAAATGACTTCAGGACTTTCTTCTCCTTTATCCCGAGGTTGTTGTTCTTTAGTGTTGAGTCCTTGTGTTTCAATGGAGCTGATATGGAGAAGATGTCGAACACGATATCCTAACATCATTATGAGAGTGAAGAGATGTTCCTCCATGTTGCTATAACTCCAGAAGACTAGAGTTGATGGTTGTAATGATTTTTTCACTGCTGTAATCTGAGTTTTAATTGTTTATTTGTTTTAGCCAAAATTTTCCAAAGGGGAGATTATTAGTTCTCTATTTTGTGATTAGCATTAATTTTAGTAAAACAAATATAGCAACAATATGTTAAATAGGACGTTCTAACTTGTTGAGAATAACATGATCAGAAAGAAGTCCTATTTTAGGAAGAAACATGTTGAATTGAGATGTTTCATCAACTGAAGCAACATGTCAGATAATATGTCTTACATTGATTAAAATTTAATAAGTGCAAAATATTTTGGGAATATTATGCTATCCTATGCGGCGCTTATTTATAGGTATGGAAGATTCAAGCTGAAATCAAGAAGAATATTGACTTTCTAATTATAGAGATAAATTAGGAAAGTCATGATTGAAGACCTATCTTTATGCAGGAGTTTCTGCAGATTTGTAGCAGCTGATATGCTGTGATTTGAAACCCAAAGTCCAGTTGGGTAAAAGGTTATAAATAAAAAGTTTTCAACCTAGAAGAAGCAAGTCGTGAATGTAAATATGTAATCTATTAGGACTTCTTTTGTGTGCCACTCTCTAGGAGAGTTGGACTGTGTTATATGTGAGCCTCTCGGTTATCATGTTGATAAAATATTAGGATTGTTCCTTGAGTTGTAAGGTTCTGTCAAACATCCATAAGATTGTAAGTGTCGAATGTTTATGTGTCAATCTATTTAAATCTATTAAGCATATAGTCGATTATTGTTCTTGGATGAAGCTTTGAAGAAAATCCAAGTGTGTTTGTTAGTCAAGAGTCTTGGATGAACTTTATGGTTGTTAGATATCACTGAGGTGATTTATTAGAAAGTGAGATGGTGATTTCTCATATTTAAGGATGACCTAATTAAACTTGTCATTGGGTAGGGATTAAGTGAGCAGTTGTAAATGGGGAAGTTTAGCTTTGAACTAATACTGCTGACAGTGGCCAAGTTGTTCAATTAAGGTTCTAAAGTCAGTTAGTGCCTTATGACGCTGCTCAGCAGCCTCATAATCTCCTCTACTCAACACAAGGGATACTGGTACCAACAAATGTGTCACACTAACGTAGCTATTGCTTCAACCGTATCGGCCTACACTGTACAGTTTCCACAATCTATTGCTACTTACCTAAAAGGTTCCCTAGATCCGGGTATATGATCAAAACAAGCCCAAACAAGGAACCATAATGTAAAGCAAGCAAGTCAAACAAAGAAAGCAAGTAAAGGCGATATAGCACTAAGGTAACCCCACTTTTAAAGCCTCCCAATAGAGTCGCCAGTTCTATAACACGGTGGGAGAACTGACTTGGGTGTTTTGTGTTTGATCGCAATTTTTGCGGATAGCAAGAGTCACCATCTACTTTTCTTTTATCCAATAAGGAAAGGTTGAAAAGAACAGGAAAGACCTTTCGAGATTATTTCTTGAGTTCGGGGGTAGGTTATGAAAAGGAAAGGTATTAGCACCCTTTCCATCTGTAGTTATCTACGGTCTCTTAGTTGCTTGCTAGATCAATTGCTTTTGTTTGAAAATGTGCTTGTGATGTGGTTTTTGAAAGTATTTTGAAAACATCTTTGTAATGGTTCTCGTTTTAATAAGAACGCGTACAAAGTGTTGGTTTTTAAAATAGTCCAAAAGAGGTGTTTATGGAATGTATTTTTGAAAGTGATTTTGAAAAGTGTCTTTGTAATGATTCTCGTTTCTATAAGAATGCGTACAGAGAGTTTTGTCTTTTGGAAATGTTTTAATTTGAAAGTGTCGGTGTAAAAATGTTTTTGTTTGTGAGTAAGCGAGCAACTACGAGCGTCCTACCTACTCAAAAGGTCTAATGTTCTTTTCCTCCCCCTTTATATATTTCTATATTACCATTGATTTGGTAATAAGCCCTATCGTTGGATGTGAAGGGATAGGCGTGGGATATTTGTATAGTCATAGAAGGCAACCTATGAGACGTTTTAGCAACGTTGTTTAGGGACTAGATCGTTTACCGAAGGCAACATTGAGGGTCATTGAGGGACAACGATCTTTTATCGAGGGTCTTTGCTAAAACGCCCATATTCGAGGGACATGACTTTTTTTTCAAGGTGTTGTACCCCAAAATTTACCTTCCCATTTTTCACTCAAGATGCTATCCCAGGGTTTCTCAAACACTCAATTTGGCTCAAAAGTTGATCAAGCAGATTCTCTTCCTGGGTAACCAGTCAGCAATTAGGGTTTTGCACTTCTCAAAGAAAATTGAGTAGTCAAGGTTTCAAATAAGTCACCATGTCTCCTCAAAGTTGTGTGATTTTAAATTTTTTCTTAACCACAATCTTCTGAGGGTTGATGTTATTCTTGGGAGCATGTTCTATTTGGATAAGATATAAAGTTTAAGACTATAATTTTAAACAATCATGATTGTGGGTTCAATTAATCAATTGGGTTTGAGCTCTTAAACATTTATTTTGTTTAAGAGTGAAAAATACATGATTTATCCTATCATATTGTGTTTACTTAAAATGAAAGTTACCAAGCCAAGATATTTTATTCAAAATATTCAATCAAGAATTGAAAAGTTAAACTAAAACTCAAAGTTTTGTACAACAAATTTCATTATTACTCAAGTTTTGTGTTCATTACATTTTGTGGGTCATTCACAAAGTAAATTACAAATGGATTACAAGTGAAATACAAGTTAAATTTACAAGGAAAGAAATGCTTCTTCTTCAAGACTCTTTGCTTCATCTTCAAGAAATTCCTCATTGCTAGCCATGGTCTTCTCTTCATCTTTTCTTGCTTGCCATTCAATTGTTTGTACATGTAACAAAAGAAAGATAAAACATTAGCAAACAATCAGCATTGAAAAATCCAAGCAAAAAATGATTTTCATCACTAGGGTTTGCTTTTAGGAATCTGAATTTTGTTTGTTTTAATCACCATCCATTTCTCCCTATTTTGCAAATCTCAAAACCTAGATTTTGGTTCACAAAAAAAGGGGAAAAATAAAATATACAAACTGGACAGGCAAGGCAGCAAATACAAATAGGCTGCATAGCATAAAAACAATTCAAACTGCAACAAAAGCAACAGGCTGCAAACAGCAGCAATCAAATGCACAAGTCAAACTATGCCAACAATTCAAACAAGCAACAAAACAAAACAGCAGGATCAGAGAAAAAGGCAGGCTGCAGCCCAAAATGGCCCAAGGCAGGTAACAGCAGGCCAGATGTAGCAGTCAAGCTGCCCAAATAGCAGACAACAAGCAAGCTGTCCAAGGCAGAACCAAAGCTGCAACAAGCAACAACAAGTGCAGCAAGCAAGAACAACCAAAACAGCAACAAGTAAAAGCCATACTATAGCAAAGATGCAAGCATGCCCTAGACATCATCATTTTCCTAAATCAAGAAAACCCAGAAAATATATCAAAAGCAAAAAGTGCTTTATTTCACAGAAAAATGAAAGAGGAAAAAAGTATAGTTGGGAGGATATCACCTAGGACATATAACCAATGCCAAAATTGTGCAAAGTTGCTGTGCACATACAAACAAACTGGAAGCCCTGCAAAGCAACCCAAAACAACCAACAAACCAGCCTACATTACAGTCCAAAAACCTGCCCAAACTTGCACCAAAATGGACATAGTTCAATCTGCACTCTAAAGCTCAAAGCTAGAAAAACCAAAACTGTCAAAATTCACAAGTGTTTCCCTCCTATTTTCACCCTAATCTGATAATAAGGAGAAGGACCATTTTATAAAAGAGGAGGAGATTATTTGAATAAAAGAGAAAGAACCAACAGGGTCATCAAACATCACAAAAGTCATAAACCATCAAAACATCACAAAATTCAGAAACCGTCAAAACATCACAAAAACCAGAACCATCAAATCATCAAACATCACAAAAAACTAGAACTAGCAAATCATAAAACATCACAAAAAACCAGAAACCATCAAACCATCACTGTAAAACCAAAAGCCACAAAACCAGAACAAACAAAAACCAACAAAAGTTTGCAACACCAAAAATTCCATCACCAAGTTCCATCACCAAAGTCCATCACCAAATATTGTCATCAACTATCACCACCAAAAACCACAGTAAATCAATAACTCAGAGAGATAGAAAAAAGCCAAACCCTAATCCTCATTGTTATCATACCCAACGATCATCCCAACATATTCAGAAGAAGAGAAAGAGATTCAGATAAATATCGGAAGCACATATTTCAGAAAAGGTTCGAAGCTCACAGATTTGGAGAACACGGCCTCCATTCTCCCTTTTTCCTACTTTTTTCTTTTCCATTTTGCATGCTTCATCATAAATCATCGTTGTTTGCTACATCTTTGACCTAGGGTTTCCGTCCACCCCTCTTTAGATCTAGGGCTTTAGAGTGAGAATATGCAAAAACTAACTACAGATTAGTAATTAGGGAAAGGAGACGATCAGAGTCATGTAAGAAAAATAGCATTTGGAGTCACGTTGCCGCCGTCACCGTCGTAAGGCGATTTCTGGCGCGGCCAAGTTGTTTTCTCCAGTGAAGGCTCCTAACAAGAGAAAAGAGAGAGCATCGTGCTAAGAGAGAGAAAGAGATTTGAATTATGAGGTTTTTGTGTTTCTAACTTAACTAATTTTGTTTTGTTTGTTAATTACTCCCTTGGCCCAATCCGGTGGTGACACTTGTCACCACCCCCTTAACCATTATGAGGGATCATATGCATGCATCCCCATGTTAGTCATTGATGCACCCTCGTCATCCCTCCGTCTGTTTCATATCATCATCTATCATAACCCTTTAGCGCACCATAGATGCACGCCCATGGTGCACCTCCAGGGGGCTGCTCCACCTGATCAGCCAGGAGCATTGGGCCTTTTGATCTCTACACCCCCAATTTTGCTCTATTGCAGGCCCTTTTTTAAAACTTTGCCTTTATATTTTTGTTGTTATTATTATTATTTTTTATTATTTGATTTTTATTTTATATTTCAGCATATATTTAAAAATTGCAAATAGGTTAATATTTGTTTTAAATAATTATTAACTTTAAAATAATTTTTGTTTGACATTATTAATTAAATCCTTAATTAATTTTATCAAATGAAAAAAGTTTTAACTTAAATAATTATTTAATGGTTTGGACTTGTATTGTGTGATTTAAATATTTATTTCTTACTATCACGCCCATTCATTAATTTGTAACCCCCATTCCCGAAGCTCTGTAATAGCGTAGAATTTCAATTTCCGTATTTTATTGTTTTACTTATTACTATATAGTAATTAGGCGTGTATGGAAAGATTAAAAATCAATCGCTAGATAAACCTAATTTCAAAGATAAAATTAACTTGAATCAAAAACACTTTTCAAACGCTCACCTCTAGGGTAACCTCGCTCGTTGCCTCGGAAATACAGTCATGTCCCTCGAATATGGGCGCTTTAACAAAGACCCTCGATAAAAAAATATCGTAGTCCCTTGATGACCCTCGACGTTGCCTTTGATAAAACGATCTAGTCCCTTACAAAAATTGCTAAAGCGTCTCATAAATTGCTTTCGATGACTGTAAAATTGACCCGCGTCTGTCCCTTTACATCCAACGATGGAGCTTCTTACCAAATCAATGGTAAGATAGAAACATCTAAATAAGGAAGAAAAGAACATTTGAGACCTTTCGAGTAGGTAGATTCGCTCCTAGTTACTCGCTTACTCACGACAAAAACATTTTTACACCGGCACTTTCATCTCAAAACATTTTCAAAAAGACAAAACATTTTGTATACGTTCTTATAGAGACGAGAACCATTGCAAAACGTCTTTTCAAAATCACTTTCAAAAACACATTCCATAAACACATATTTGAACTATCTTTCAAAACAAAACTTTGTATGTGTTCTTATAGAAACGAGAACCATTACAAAGAGATTTTTCAAAACACTTTCAAAGCCCATATCACAAGCACACTGTCAAAACAAAAGAAAGTGATCTAAGCGAATAACTAAGAGCCCATGGAAAACCATGAATGAAAAGGGTGCTAATACCTTCCCTTTTCATAATCTACCCCCCGAACCAGAGAAATAATCTCGAAAGGTCTTTCCTGTGCTTTTTTTACCTTTCATTTTGGATAAAAGAAAATTTGGTGGCGACTCTTGCTATCCGCACAAATGCGATCAAAACGCAAAACTTCAAGTCAGTTCTCCCACCGTATCACAGAACTGGCGACTCTGCTGGGGATAAGAGATTTTAAAAGTAGGGTTACCTTAGGGTTAGATCACCTTTACTTGCTTTCATTGTTTGATTTGTATGCTTTATATTTTGTTCTTTGTATTGGGCTTGCTTTTGATCCTCCACCCGGATCTGGGATGCCTGTTACGTAAATATCAATAGATTGTGGAAACTGTACGGCATAGACCGATATGGTTGAAACAATGGCTATGTTAGTGTGACGCATTTGTGGGTACAAGTATCCCTCGTGGTGAATCGAGAAGTATACGGGGCCGCTGAGTGGCGTCATGAAGCACTAACTGACTTTAGAACCCAAATTGAACAAACTTGGCCATTAGGACGTAGTGAGATAGCCGGTTTCGGTGTAGAGCTGAAAATTGGTTGATACTCGATACTACACTCATTGAGGCTAGACTTTTGGGATATCTCGGCCGCAAGAAAAGATTGTTGTGCTGAGACAATGCCTAAGAGAAAGGTCGGTGATATTGAGATCCTTTAGAACCCGATCACTATTACTAGGACAGGTTGAGCCAACTAAACTTCAAGAGGATACTTAGCTATAAAACCCATGCAAGCCTAAAACATAGGGATTTGTTTGTTGTGTGTATATATTTACTTGTACATAACATCATAAACATCATGAACATCATACGCATGCTCACTAACCATTTCAAGGATTTAGAAATTTATCTTTGTTTTTGTTTTGTAGGTCATGAATTCCATCCAAAGAAACACCATCCGAATCAGCTTTGTAAAAGCACACCCTCAACTTCAAGAGTTAGCCTCAAGAGTGCCCGTGGATTCTCCTTTTACCAAGAAATATGTTCGACTCCTCAGTTTGGCTACATCTAACTTCCAAGAAGAGATGATGTGTGTACTATTCCAATTCTTTGATCCTGTACATCATTGTTTCACTTTCCCGGACTATCAGTTGGTACCTACACTAGAAGAGCTTTCTCTACTCTTAGGGGTGCCCGTGCTTGATCAGATAGCATTCACCGGTCTAGAAGGGATTCCAAAACCTGAAGTCATCGCCGAAGCTTTGCATATGAAGAGGTCCGACATCATAGCCAATTGGGAGACAAGAAGTGGAGTTAAAGGCTTTCTAGCCAAGTTTCTATTGGAAAAGGCTCGTTCAGTCTGGGACGACATGGATTTCCAAGATTTCGAATATGTCCTGGCTCTTCTCATTTATGGTTTGGTTCTGTTCCCCAATTCAGACCAATTCATAGACGTTAATGCCATCAAAGTCTTTCTCTCTCGCAATCCTATACCTACCTTACTAGGAGACATCTTACATTTCCTTCATACCCGCACCATGAAGAAAATAGGTACTCTTTTGTGTTGTGTCCCCCTACTCGCAAAATGGTTCACTTCACACCTACCTCAATCAGCATTGAAGAATGAGCAAAGACTGATTTGGTCTCAAAGGATGATGTCTCTCACCCACTCTGATATCCGTTGGTGTTCAAGATCCTTGGAAGATGTCTCTATCATTGACCGCTATGGAGAGTTCCCTAACGCACCTCTGCTTGGTATTAGAGGGGGTATCACCTACAACCCCTTCTTAGCTCTTCGACAGTTTGGGTATGCCCAAAGAAATGGCCCTCACGAGATGCTCATCCAAGGTCTGGTGTTCGACTACGACAAAGAAGACCAAGGTTACCTCCAGAGGTTTACACATGCTTGGGGAATGGTGAACAAGGTGGACAGTAGGACTTTGGGACATAAAAACTCTATCCCTCTTGATCCTTACCTTAGGTGGGTACATGCTTGTTCTCAGAGTCTCATGATGCCTTACCCTTCCATCCTTCTTGTCATCATAGAGCCTGTTGTTGAAGGAGACGTCCCATACACCGTTCTTCATCCTGACATGCCTACCTCTCTCAAAGACTTGCAGAAAGCTTAGGTTCAGTTGAAGGTAGAGCGAGACACCTTTGAAGCCCAGTTTTACGCCAGTGAGAAGAAGGTTCTGGAGCTCACCAAGCTACTTCATGAAGAGAAAAACCTGAATGCCTACATTGCTCCAAAAAGGATGCGTTCAGTCTTTTTGTCTTAGGAGTTTTGTTGTATTTTATTTCTTTCATTGTAATCCCAAAGAGGCATGATGTGTTCAAACTTGGTTTTATTAATATGTGTGTTCTTTTTTTGGTTTGAACAAATTTAAGTCTATGAATTTCCTTGAAATCATTTTCATATTGCATCTTCATTCATCATAACATCATACAGGTTTCTCATAACATGTCTCCTTATCCTTCTACTGTTTATTTCAGTGAGATGGATGTTGAACAGACTGTGAAAGATCTTCAGGCACAGAACACCCAATTTCAACAAATGCTCTTAGCTCTGACAAAAGGACAAGAGGAGTTGAAGACTCTACTGGCCAAATAGAAGAAGAAGAAAGCGAACAAGTCAACCAGTGTTGTGGTCATGGGGAGAAGGTTTAAAGGACAAGCCAGACGAACTTTGGACTTTGCGACATCATCAGGAGAAGGAGATAATCAAACCCAGGAAGTGAACAACGACCCAACATCCGAGGAAGAGGAAGATCCTGATTACTCTGAAGAACAATATCCTCCTGCTGATGATAAATACAAACAGCTAGAGGATCGTTTGAATGCTATGGAGATTCAGAGGGTACCCAGTTTGGATTTTGAAGAATTAGGAATCATCTCAGGGGTTGTTATCCCACAAAAATTCAAGGTCCCCTCTTTCGCCAAATACGACGGTGTCTCTTGCCCAAAGCTACATCTAAGATTATACGTCAGAAAGATTCAACCCCATACGGCTGACAAGAATCTGTGGGTGCATCTCTTCCAAGAGAGCTTATCTGGGACGCTGTTGGATTGGTTCTATCAATTTGAAGGGACCAATGTTCGTAATTGGGAAGAGTTGGCAGCCACTTTCTACAAACAATATCAGTACAATGCTGATTTAGCTCCAACTAGAATGCAATTGCAAGGCATGTCTATGGGAACAGGTGAAGGTTTCAAAACCTATGCTCAAAAATGGAGGGATTCGCAGGCAGAGTCCAACCACCTCTATCTGTCAGAGAATTAGTGGATATGTTCTTAGGCACCTTGTCGGGACCATTCTTCAACCACCTGATTGGGAGTTCCTCAGCTAGATTTACTTAATTAATCATGACTGGTGAGCGGGTCGAAGCTGGTATAAAAAGCGGCAAAATTCAAAGAGATGCATCCTCGAGCATGATGAAGAAACCCTTTGTTGGAAAGAAGGAGGTCAGTGCTGCATATGACTATAGGAGTCAAAACAAAACTGACCGTCGGCCATCGATAGGGGCTGTTATGATTTCTAATCCTATGCCAAATCAGCAGCGAAATTATCAGCGCAAGCCAGAAGCGCCCATGAGAAGATTTACCCAGATCAACATGACCATGTCTCAAGTTTTGTCAAACCATCTGAAGAACAATCTGGAAACTTTAAAAGAAGCTCCCAAGAACCCCAATACTGCTTCTCCTCACTACAACCCGAACGCTCGATGTGCCTATCATTCTGAAAGCCCAAGGCACGATACAAACGACTGTTAGGCCTTAAAGAATAAGGTGCAAGACCTTATCGATGCGAAGGAGATTGAATTTGATCCCCCAAAAATGCCTAATGTAATAACGGTGCCAATGCCCAGACATGGCCAAGGTATCAACATCATTGATGATGATCGTTTTGTCTCCTCCGTGAATGACTTGATTACTCCTCTGTTGACCATTAAGCAGAATCTACTGCAAGCCGGTATGTTCCCGGGTTGCGATAAAAATTGTCACTTATGCAAGTCTCTACTGAACGCCTATTTGTTACTAAAGATAGGCGTCAAGCGCCTGATGACTAGCAAAGAAATCTTATTTGAAAAGTTTCCTCTTACCAGAAGTTCCTATCAAGATGTATCGATAATCACCATTTCTGACAATCCTCCCAGGGTCTCCACCAAAATACCCGTCAGGATTACATCTGTTCCAAGGTCTGCACCTTTAATCATCACTATGCCAAGACCAATATCATACTCTTCGGACAAAGCTATTCCCTGGGGATATGGGGTTGACGTTTACTACTATGGCGTCAAGCAAGATCAGTTGGCTGTCAAAGATGAAGTTGCGAGAGATATTGATCCTGACATCGACAATATCACCGGGACCAGTAAGATAACAAGAAGTGGAAGAGTCTTCTCACTCGAGATTTCTCCAAAGATCGTTGCTACTCCTGTGATCATTCCCACTGCCACTCCTACCGACACTCCCAGTGATACTCCTACTATTATCCCTGCTACCGAGACAAGGGGCAAAGAGGTATTGAATGAGTCTGTCCAAGCAAAAGAGCGTCCCGAGATCATCATTGAAGCTTCTAGAAAAGAGATAGAAGAAATACTAAAGATAATCAAGAAAAGTGACTACAATATTGTAGAACAGTTGGGGCAGACCCCCTCGAAGATATCATTGTTGTCCTTACTTTTGTGCTCTGAGGCCCATGCCAAAGCCTTGGTAAAGTTTCTTAAGACCGCCCACGTGCCCCAAGAGACTTCCATCGACCAATTTGAAAATTATGTGGCCAGTCCAACTACTGATAACGGATTGGGCTTTTCCAACGCTGATTTAACTTCTAAAGAAAGGAAGCACAACGATGCCTTGCATGTTTCCATTGAATGCAGAGGCACCACACTTGCCCACGATCTGGTGGATACCGGCTCATCATTGAATGTCTTGCCCAAAAATGCTCTCGACCGACTGGACTGCAAGGGGATCACCTTAAAGCCTAGCAACATAATAGTAAGGGCATTTGATGGTTCCAAGAGGACAGTGCACGGAGAAGTTAGTATCCCCATAAAAATTGGAACTCAGACTTTTGACTCAACTTTCTATGTGATGGACATCCGCCCTTCGTACTCTTGTCTATTGGGTCGACCCTGGATCCATGGTGTGGGTGCCGTCACTTCTACCCTGAACCAAATGCTAAAATACCCGATCAAAGGAAAGATTGTCACAGTTCACGGAGAGGAGGAGTACATGGTTAGCCATCTGAACTCTTTCGGGTATGTTGAAATGGATGGTGAATTCATCGAGACTCCCTGTCATAACTTTGAGGAGGTTCCAGCAACAGTCGCGGCAACCAAGTCTAAAGTCCCGAAGATTACCAGACCTCCACTGAAGATGGCCTCTTTGAAAGATGCTAGAGCAGTAGTTGAAGAAGGAGGGTGTACCATCTGGGGTCAGCTTCCGGATATTCCCTGCAAGTCCGACAAATTTGGTTTGGGGTTCACTACAGAGGCCCAAAGAGCTGTTCGACATTCTCGCGCTGGGGGACCACCTTTGCGTATCAGCAATCAAGGAGTCAATGCAGTGGAGGACAGTGATGGCAGCTGTGATATGGACGAATGGATTTTCCCAACCACCGGCGGAGGGCTCAACAATTGGGAGACCAAAGATTTCATTCCTATTACTTTTATTCAAGAGTAATTGTCTTTTAATGTTTTCAGGCTTGTAATATTTAAACAATTCAGACTTTTAAAACCTTGTGTCTTACCCGAGGCACAACGGTCCATTCGTGAGGGTTGTCACTTCATTCTCATATGTCATTAATGAATCATGGACGTTTTTGCATCAAATTTTGTGTTCTTTATCTTTCTTTGTTACATTTTATTTCTTTCAAAGGTAGCTATGCTCTTACACATACTCATGCAGATCTACATCCACTCAGGATCCCATGGATAACGGTTCTGCTATGGACAATTGTGACTTTGAAAATCCGATCTACCAAGCCAACGACGAAAGTGAGGAATATTGTAAGGTGCCAGGGGAGTTGGCCAGGTTGTTGCAATAGGAAGAAATGACCATTCAGCCTCACGAAGAACCGGTTGAAACAGTTAACTTAGGTACTGAGGAGGACAAAAAGGAGGTCAAGGTGGGTGCCAATTTAGAACCCAGTGTCAAGGAGCGTCTGATTCAGTTGCTGCACGACTATGTTTAAGTCTTTGCCTGGTCGTACGAAGACATGCCAGGACTTGATACAGACATTGTGGTACATCGTCTGCCGACAAGAGAAGATTGTCCTCCAGTAAAGCAAAAGGTCCGCCGCATGAGGCCTGATATGTCAGAAAAGATTAAAGCAGAAGTCATGAAGCAATTCAATGCTGGATTCTTGGCTGTCATCTCTTATCCTTAATGGGTTGCCAATGTTGTTCCCGTGCCCAAGAAAGACGACAAAGTGCGAATGTGTGTGGACTACAGAAATTTGAATAGGGCAAGCCCCAAGGATGATGTACCACTCCCCCACATCGACATTCTAGTTGACAATACGACACAACACAAAGTGTTTTCCTTCATGGACGGTTTCTCAGGCTACAACCAAATCAAAATGGCGCCTGAGTATATGGAGAAAACAACCTTTGTTACACAGTGGGGCACATTCTGCTATAAAGTCATGCCATTCGGACTGAAGAATGCTGGGGAAACCTATCAATGCGCCATGGTAGCTTTATTTCATGACATGATACATCATGAGATAGAGGTCTACATAGACGATATGATAGCCAGATCTCAAATGGAAGAAGAACATCTCAATCATTTACAGAATCTATTTGAGAGGCTGAAGAAATACAAATTGAGGTTGAATCCAAACAAATGCACGTTCAGAGTACAGTCTGGTAAACTCCTAGGCTTTGTCGTTAGCAACAAAGATATCGAGGTTGATCCTGCCAAGGTTAAAGTGATACAAGAGATGCCTTCTCCTCATATTGAGAAGGAAGTCAGAGGATTTTTGAGACGTTTGAATTACATCGCCAGGTTCATTTCTCACCTGACAGCTACTTGTGAACCGATCTTCAAATTGTTGAAGAAATATCAAGTAGTTAAATGGAATGACGAATGCCAAGTTGCTTTTGGCAAAATCAAAGAATACTTACAAGAGCCTCTTGTGTCGTTGCCACCCATCGAGGGAAGGCCTTTAATCTTGTATTTGACTGTTTTAGAAAACTCAATGGGGTGTGTGTTGGGGCAGCATGACTAGTCTGGCCGAAAAGAGCATGCTATTTATCACCTGAGCAAAAATTTTACCGACTGCGAAACAAGATATTCACTGCTCAAGAAAACTTGTTGCGCTCTGGCATGGGCTGCTCGCTGGCTGAGACAGTATATGCTGACCCATACTACCTTGTTGATATCTAAAATGGATCTGATAAAATACATCTTTGAGAAGCCTGCTCTCTCTGGGAGAATAGCAAGATGGCAGATGATCCTGACAGAATATGACATACAGTATACTACCCAGAAAGCAACAAAGGGTAGTGTATTAGCTGATCACTTTGCTCACCAAGTTGTGGAAGACTATCAGTCCATGAAGTTTGAATTCCTGGATGAAGACATCATGACATTAGACAACTATGAAGAAATCAGGCCATATGACAGACCTGAACAAGGATCCCGATGGACCCTGTTCTTTGATAGAGCATCCAATGCACTTGGCAATGGTATCGGTGCTCTACTCATATCTCCGGAAGGATGTCAAACTCCCTTTACTGCCAGACTTTGCTTCAACTGTACAAACAACATGGAAGAATACGAAGCATGCATCTTCGGTCTCAAAGCTGCCATAGACTTGGGGATCAAATCCTTGGATGTATTTGGAGATTCAACTTTGGTCATCAGTCAGATCAAAGGGGAATGAGACACCAAACACCCCAACCTTATCCCTTACAAAGAACATGTCTTGACATTGCTACTGCATTTTGACAATATTACCTTCGAGCATTTCCCGCGAGAAGAAAATCAGCTAGCAGACGCACTAGCTACAATGCCATTTATGTTTAAACTTAATTGGGATAACGAGGCTCCTCAAATCACCATTGAGCGAATGGATGAACCAGCCTGCTGTCACGAGATCAGTACTGAAGAAATAGTGGACCATCCTTGGTTCCATGAAGTTAAAAGGTATCTCGAGTCTCAGGAATATCCAGAAGGAGCTTCAGTGAATGACAAGAAGTTCCTAAGAAGATTCTCGGCTAAGTTCTTCCTTAGTAACGACATTTTGTACAAACGCAGTCATGACTTTGTATTACTTTGGTGCATAGACAAGGTTGAAGCTGAAAGGATCATGGTTGAATTACACGAAGGCACTTTTGGTACCCATTCCAGTGGGCATATGATGGCAAAGAAAATCCCGCGGGCAGGCTATTATTGGTCTACCATGGAGGCAGATTGCTATCAACACTCTCAGACTTGCCATAAGTGTTAGATTTATGCTGATAAAGTGCACGTACCTCCGGTTCCTCTGAATGTCTTGACGGCTCCTTGGCCCTTTGCTATGTGGGGAATCGATATGATTGGGGAAATCAAGCCAACAACCTCCAATGGGAACCTCTTCATCTTAGTAGCCATCGACTATTTCACAAAGTGGGTTGAGGCAGCTTCCTTCGCTTTCGTTACTAAGAATGTGGTCGCCCAGTTTATTAAACAAAATCTCATCTGTCAGTACGGTATCCCAGAGAGAATCCTCACTGATAATGGTACGAATCTAAACAAAACTATAATCACCGCCCTGTGCGAGAAATTCAAGATCCAACATCATAATTCTTCCCCTTACTGGCCAAAGATGAATGGCGTTGTAGAAGCTGCTAACAAAAACATTAAGAAGATCATACAGAAAATGATAGTCACATACAAAGACTGGCATGATATGCTACCATTCTCTCTCCACGGGTATCGTACCACAACTCGCACATCAACTGGGGCATCACCCTATTCTCTGGTATACAGCATGGAGGCTGTCTTACCTATTGAGGTCAAGATCCCCTCTCCGAGGATCATGAAGGATGCTGGTTTGAACGAAGAAGATTGGATCCAGACTCGACTTGACCAGTTGAACTTGATTGATGAGAAGAGGCTTGCAGCTATCTGTCATGGTCAGATGTACCAAAAACGCATGATCAAAGCTTTTAACAAAAAGGTCAAACGTCAGGTATATCGGGTCGGTGACTTAGTAATCAAGTGTATCATTTTGCCTCAAGGTGATCCCAGGGGAAAATGGACTCCTACATATGAAGGATCGTTTGTAATCAAAAGCATATTCTCTGGTGGGGTATTGATCTTGACCACTATGGACAGTGACAACCTTCCTCACCCTGTCAATGCGGACATAGTTAAAAGATACTACGTGTGAACAAGGACCCGTTAGGTCGACTGACCTAGGAAAAAATTAGGGCATCCCGGCGAACCAAAGGTTCGGGCAAACATTAGGGATAAAATACAAAAAATTCATACACCCGACAAGCTGAAAACCTGAAAGGACGGCTTGGGAAAAAAAAGGTATCCTGGTGGATCGAAAACCCAAAAGGGCGGTCCAGGAAAAAGTTATGGAATTAAAGCGTATGACTATGTCCCATTGGATCATCTTGCAGACAATCTTCAACATTGACCAACCAACTCAAATGGTTCTAATCGATCCAATCAGCTTCGCCAAAGCGACAAGTGGATGAGACACTCAGAGACACGAAGACTATAGCAGAATGGGAACCCCATGGGATTATTGCACATAGATATCTTTTCTTTGTATCAACTTACATTTTTTACGACGACATTCTCTTACTAGAATGCTCGTCTCATTGTACAAAAAATACTTATTCAAGTTAATATAAAGATATCCCTTTTGAAAGTACAAAACTATCTGTTTTCTTTATTTCTGTGTTTTGTTTACAAAAACGTCCAATGATTTTTGAACATATGCATTTGAACGTCATTACTATTTACAAATGAACAGAAAACAGAAAGACAATTAGTAATGGCTTTAAGAAATAGGATAATATCTATCGGCCATTCCATAAGATCCCCGCAGGTACCTTCTCCAGCAAGAGCGGAAGCAAAGACATCCTACTACAAGATCATTAACGTATCCCCAGTATGCAGCCTGTTGGTATCAAGCGCTCTCATACCCCCTGACAGAGCAAATCTTCCAACTACCGCTCTAGAGGTTCCCCAATGAAATTTGCCCAACTTCTCAGGATTCCCCATTAGGATTTCACGAAGTCCACCAGCAATGTCCGGTGTTTCCCTTCTACAACAGAGTTTATTTCTCTAATGATTGGAAACTCACTCATCAGTGCTTCAGAAGGGATTTATTTTCCCCTATTCAAACATCACTACGGCACGAACAATCTTTAATTCCATACATTTGCATTCATACGTCATAGCATTGACAACACAAGTACATACAGTGCAACCTCATTCATTCTGAGAAACAACATTATACCATGCATTACATACATCATGACATTGCATGCAATTAACTCTTTACCTTTTCAAGAAAGAATCAATCGACAAGAAATTATCATCAACAAATCTCCGACAGACAAATATTTTCAACAAGTCAAATACAGATCAATTCCCAAGAAAAGACTGGTCAACCATCTACATAGCAAAATATTTCCCTCAAACTTCTGCTGGTTCAGTCTAAATCTCTCAACGGTTTATTCTGATTCGTTTCCAGATTCTTACTGGTTTAGATAAATCTGTCAACGGTTTACTTTGATTCATTTCCAGATTCTTACTGGTTCAGATAAATTTCTCAACGGTTTATTCTGATTCATCTCCAGATTCTTACTGGTTCAGATAAATCTCTCAATGGTTTACTCTGATTCATTTCCAGATTCTTACTGGTTCAGATAAATCTCTCAATGGTTTACTCTAATTCGTTTCCGGATTCTTACTGGTTCAGATAAATCTCTCAACGGTTTACTCTGATTCGTTTCCAGATTCTTACTTGTTCAGATAAATCTCTCAACAGTTTACTCTAATTCGTTTCCAGATTCTTACTGGTTCAGATAAATCTCTCAACGGTTTATTCTGATTCATCTCCAGATTCTTACTGGTTCAGATAAATATCTCAACGGTTTATTCTGATTCGTTTCCAAATTCTTACTGGTTTAGATAAATCTCAACGATTTATTCTGATTCTTCTTCAGATTCTTACTAGTTCAGATAAATCTTTCAACGATTTATTCTGATCCTCCTCTGAATCCCGGCCGTTTCAGTTTAAACCTCTCAACATTTTATTCTGATTCTTCCCCACCGATAATTTTCTCTGGTTCAGATGAATTGCACCAATATTTATTCTGATGCTTTCCAGTCAAGATCAATCCAAGATATCTTTTGGTTCAGTATAAAATCGCTCCAAAAGATATTCTAATTCTTTCCAACAAACATTCAAGACTTCTGCTAGCTCCAGTTTAAATCGACCAAGGGTTTATTCTGATTTCTTTTCTGTTAAAGTCGAGTTCAGACTTTCTATCAACAATCACCTTTGGATGGCATCTATAAGCCCATCTCCGACAACTCTCCATCATTTCCTCAAATGGCATCTTTAAGCCCATTCCCTACACAATCAACCAGCGCATCATCGAGTGTAAATTCCTGGGAACTCTAGTGTTCAATCATCTTCTACTTTCAAGCCGCGAACGACAAACACGTCGATCTCACTTTTTAAGTTTAAGAAGATTGAACAGGGGCAGCTGTTGTACCCCAAAATATGCCTTCCCATTTTTCACTCAAGATGCTATCCCAGGGTTTCTCAAACACTCAATTTGGATCAAAAGTTGATCAAGCAGATTCTCTTCATGGGCAACCAGTCAGCAATTAGGGTTTTGCACTTCTCAAAGGAAATTGAGTAGTCAAGGTTTCAAATAAGTCACCATGTCTCCTCAAAGTTGTTTAAGTCATTTTTCGAACCTCACATTGCAACTTTTCCCAATCCATGGCCAAGATAACTAAAAAGGCATTTGTGTGATTTTAAATTTTTTTCTTAACCACAATCTTCTGAGGGTTGATGTTATTCTTGGGAGCATGTTTTGTTTGGATAAGATATAAAGTTTAAGACTATCATTTTAAACAATCATGATTGTGGGTTCAATTAATCAATTGGGTTTGAGCTCTTAAATATTTATTTTGTTTAAGAGTGCAAAATACATGATTTATCCTATCATATTGTGTTTACTTAAAATGTAAGTTACCAAGCTAAGATGTTTTATTCAAAACATTCAATCAAGAATTGCAAAGTTAAACTAAAACTCAAAGTTTTGTACAACAAATTTCATTATTACTCAAGTTTTGTGTTCATTACATTTTGTGGGTCATTCACAAAGTAAACTACAAATGATTACAAATGGATTACAAGTGAAATACAAGTTGAAAAATCCAAGCAAAAAATGATTTTCATCACTAGGGTTTGCTTTTAGGAATCAGAATTTTGTTTGTTTTAATCACCATCCATTTCTCCCTATTTTTCAAATCTCAAAACCTAGATTTTGGTTCACAAAAAAAAGGGGAAAAAGAAAATATACAAACTGGATAGGAAAGGCAGCAAATACAAACATGCTGCATAGTATACAAACAGTTCAAACTGCAACAAAAGCAACAGGCTGCAAACAACAACAGTCAAATGCACAAGTCAAACTATGCCAATAGTTCAAACAAGCAACAAAACAAAACAACAGGATTCGAGCAAAAGGAAGACTGCAGCCCAAAACGGCCCAAGGCAGCTAACAGCAGGCCAGATGCAGCAGTCAAGCTGCCCAAACAGCAGACAACAAGCAAGCTGTCCAAGGCAGAACCAAACCTGCAACAAGCAACAACAAGTGCAGCAAGCAAGAACAGCCAAAGCAGCAACAAGTAAAAGCCATAATATAGCAAAGATGCAAGCATGCCCTAGACATTATCATTTTCCTAAATCAAGCAAACCCTTCAGAAAATATATCAAAAGCAAAAAGTTCTTTATTTCACATAAAAATGAAAGAGGTAAAAAGTAGAGTTGGGAGGATATCACCTAGGCCATATAACCAATCCCAAAATTGTGCAAAGTTGCTGTGCACATACAAACAAATTGGCAGCCCTGCAAAGCAACCCAAAACAACCAGCAAACCAGCCGTCATTACAGTCTAAAAACCTGCCCAAACTTGCACCAAAATGGACATAGTTCAATCTTCACTCTAAAGCCCAAAGATAGAAAAATCAAAACTGTCAAAATTTATAAGTGTTTCCCTCCTATTTTCACCCTCATCTGATAATAAGTGTTGTACCCCAAAATTTGCCCTCTTTTTATACACGCATATTATTGGTTTTATGGTTATGGAATAAAGGTATATTTATCAAGCTTCTTCAGGTTACAAGTGACGTTTATTTCGTCAATGGATATTCTCAGAGTATTTTCCGTGCTGAAGATCGGTTCACCGTTTTGCAACGATTCGGGGTTCAAAGATTCACAAGTCCAACCCAGCGCGTCATATTCAGGTGTTCTTTCGCCAAGATATCTCTGATAACGTACTCTAAAATTCAGGTTCGGCTCAAGAGTCAATTCTTTAAAGAAGGTATCCGAATGTGTGAGTTTTCTCGAAGAAATGTGGTAATAAAGTGTGCTGAAAGTGCAGTTTTTACGCGCTAAAAAATTCATAACTTGAAGATTGTGGCTCGTTTTGAACCCGTTCCAGTGGCCAAAATTCCGTATTGACGTCATCTTCATCTCTCATGGATGGAAGCCAATTTCGATCAAAAGGTCTTCAACAATACGGATTTATCAAGTATTTTCGTACAAAAAATTTATGACAGAAGTTTATTTGCGTCATGTTCAGAAAATCATAACTTGGTCGATTTTCATCGTATCGATCTGGTTCCGGCGCTAAAATTTCAAAAATTGAGTTGGCTAAGTTTTCACTGGAGGTATTGAGTTCGAACGGTATCCAAAAGGCCTTCGTTTTTTGCTCAGAGTGCGTGTGACGCGTCGAAAATCCTGAATGCTGAATATTATTTCATCTGGGTCGAAACTTCGAAAATTCATAACTCGACCAATTTTTATCGGATCGGCACATCTTTTTACGCAAGGTCATTGACTCATAGATATACAACTTTTATTCCAAAGTTGAGACCAGATTATGCTCCGATCAATACCAGTTTTTTATTGAAGAACGTGTCAGAGTCGACACTAGAGCCTAAAATAAGTTTGTCTCAGCTGAAACTTCAAAAATTCATAACTAATTCACCATTTATCCGATTGAGACCATTTTTGGACAGGAGTTAGTTCTCGATGTCGGATACATTTTATTTTCACATTTCAACTTCAAAAATTACACTTAAGCCCCTACGACTTAGCCTGGAACGTGACAGACTCAAGTGAACATTGGAAGCCTAATTGTACATTCAAAGCTCATATCTTTGCTATAATTTCCATTATATAATCTCATTCTTTTCACACAAAGGAGGGATGAAAAAAAAAGACCGTTGCCACAACCCTGTCAGAATATCAAATTCTTTCAAGAACCCTAAAACCTTGAAATCCTTATTACAAATCCTCATCTCACTACAAACAAGTCATCCCTGTTACAAACCCACATCTCACTACTTCTCCAGTAAGGATAAGGCTGGTTTGATCTCCATGATCAAAAGGACATAGAAGCATTCATATCACTACTCCTCCAGTAAGGGTAAGACTGGTTTGATCTCCATGATCAAAAGAGCGTATAATCATTCATACATGGCATATCAGTTTTAACATTAAATTTTTTTCATATAGTTGCTTTATTTGTATTTCATGATATATAGTAATTTATTTAATGTGTCCATGAGATTCAACACTGCAGATTTAGACAGGGTCCCATGCAGGTTCATTACAGAACGCTGAGGCCAAAACACTAATGGCCAAAATAGAACAACCACCAATGCATGACAAGGCAGACATCCTGAGAAGGTTAAGGGCGTGGGTTCAACAACCACCCATATTGGTTTTGATTTTCTTCCTTTCTATTTATCCTTTTACTTATTTTCACTCTTTCTGTTTAAAACTGTTTTTTTTTCATAAAACTTAACATTTTTCACAAACCTTTGATTTTTCCTCCTAAACTCGAATAATTAATTTTAGGTTTTTTTAATTTAATTTTAGGTTTTAAATTAATTTGTGGTTCAACAACCACCCATGACATTTGCATTATTTTTATTTTCTAACCCTATTTTTCATTGATGTTTCTTCCCCTATCTATTTTTTGGCAAACTTAATCTTTTTTATTAATCATTAGACATAAACTTTTTTTAAAACCTTTTTTTATTAAAATTAATTAGATTTTAGGTTTTTTTCTTATTAACCTTTTTTTTTAAAATTAACTTTTTTTTAATTAAAACTAATTAGGATTTAGATATTTTAATTAACTTTTTTCAAAATTAACATTTTTTTATTAAACAATTATGTTTTAGGTTTTCTTTGTAATTAACCCTTTAATTAACCTTTTTTTTAACAAATTAGGATTAGGTTTTTGTTTTAGTTAGTAACTGAATTTTTGACTTTTTTTCATTTATTAATAAATTAAGTTAATTAACTTTTTTATTAAAATTAGTTAGAATTAGGTTTTTTAATTAACTTAAAATTATTTTCTACAAAAAGACACCAAAAACATTAACTTAGAATTTTAGGTTTTAATTTTTCCTTAATTTCTTTTTATTTATTCTTTTACATTTTAATTTCTAAAAAAACTGTATAGGTCGCATTTCCAATGCAATAACGTAGATTTATCTTTTCTTGCATTTTTTTCTAATTATGTAATTGCTTCCGGGATGTAATAGTTTTAGGATTTCTTTTCTGCACTCTTCATTATTATGTAACTGCTCCGAGGTTGTAATAGTAATTAGGGTTTAAATTCCGCATTTTTATTTTCAGTCCAAAATAATTATGTATCTGCAAAAGCCTTGTAATAGCTAGGACTTTAATTTCTCGCATTTTAATTTTCGCAAACTATAAACTGCTTAAATGTATGTTAATAGAATTGTATGGAAAGACTAACTGAAAATTAACCCCGTAGAAAACCCTAATTGTGCAAAGATTAAATAACTGAAATCAAACACATGCACATGCTCACTCCTAGGGTTTGCTTCACTTGGTTGCCTCGGAAAACAATGGTCATGTCCCTCGAACGTAGGGATATCTTAGCAAAAGACCCTCAATCTAAAAGTCATCATAAAGATCATAGTCCCTTAACGTCCCTCGAGTTGCCTACGAGAAATGATCTTGTCCCTCGATGTTGCCTACGAATATATGATGACAGTCCCTTCGAAATGCTAAGGTATCGTTACATGTTGTCTTCAATGACCATTACATCCCTTTTGATAGTCCCTCAAACATCCAACGAGTAGGGTTACCTACTCACTAATAGTAGGATAACACGGTCTAAAGGAAACAAGAATAGAAACGATCTTTTTTCGAGTAGGTGGATAACTGTTAGGTACTTGCTCAAAACGACAAATCTTTTACACCATACACTTTCAAACAAACTTTTCAAACTAAAGTTTTCAAAAACAACTTCGTAACACTCTTGAGGACAGAAACAAGGGTTAAAACGAAGTAAAACAAAACTTTTTCAAAATAAAGCACACACAAGAAGTTTTGAAAATGAGCAAGTACCTAAGAGCCCATGGAAAACCATGGATAGAAAGGGTGCTAACACCTTCCCTTTCTATAATCTACCCCCCGTACTCAGAAACATCTCGAAAAAGGTTTTTTCTGTTCTTTTTCCTTTTCCTGATTGGATAAAATAAAAGTCGGTGGCGACTCTTGCTTACCGCGACATTTTACAAACAAAAAATACAAACCAGTATTAAACAGTCGGTTCTGCCACCGTATCACAGAACTAGCGACTCTGCTGGGGAATAATAAGTGGGGTATACCTTAGGATTAGTTCATCATAAATTGCTTCTCTTGTTTGATTTGATTGCTTTACTTTTGAGGGTTTTGTATTGGGAGTTACTATAGATCCTAACCTGGATCTGGGGGACACCTTTTAGGTAAGTGGCAATAAACTGTGAGGGAACTGTATGGCATAGACCGATACGATTGAAGTAGTAGCTACGTTAATGTGGCACATTGGTTGGTACCGGTATCCCTTATGGAGAAATGAGGAGAATACGGGGCTGCTATGTGTGTCGTTAAGCATCAACTGACCTTAGAACCCATAATTGACCAACTTGGCCATTAGGAAGTAGTGAGATAGTCGGCCTCGGTGTAAAGCCGAGAACTGGTTGATACTCGATGCTACACTCATTGAGACCATACTCACGAGATAGTTCCGGCCGCAAGAAAAGATTGCGTGAGCTGAAACCATGACTGATGGAGGATGGTCAGTGATATTAAGAACCTCTAGAACCTGGTTACTTTTGCTAGGACAGGTTGAAACCAACTGAACTTCAAGAGGGTAGTACCTAGACCCCATGCAAGCCTGAAACTTAAGGGCTCTTGTGTGACTTGTTTGCCTTTACCATGTCTGTTATCTGCTATACCTGTTGTGTGTTTTATCATGACATCATGCATCATAACATAGCATGCATACTTCATTATACTAACCATTTCGAAGACCAAGGGGATTTATCTTTGTTCTGTTTTGCAGATTATGGCTTCCATGCGCAGAAACACCATCCGAGTTAACTTTGTGCAAATACCTGCTCAACTCAAAGAATTAGCCTCAAAAGTTTCTGATACTTCTTCATTCATTAGAAGACATGGTCAGCTTCTTAGCCTGGTTATCTCAAAGTTTGATGATCAGATGATGAGTTTGCTTTTCCAGTTCTTCGATCCGGTGCATCATTGCTTCACTTTCCCGGATTATCAGCTAGTTCCCACTATGGAAGAGTTTTCTCACTTATTGGGCATATCCATCCTTGAGCATATGCCCTTCACAGGTTTTGACGAGACTCGTAGACCAGAAGACATTGCTTCAGCTCTACATTTGAAACGGGTTGATGTAGTATCCAACTGGGAGACACGAAGCGGGGTTGAAGGTTTCTTAGCTAAGTTTCTGATAGATCAAGCTCAACTATTCTGGGATAACTTGGATTTTCAGGATTTTGAAGACATCTTGGCTCTCCTTATCTATGATTTGGTTCTTTTCCCGAATCCAGATTCCTTCATAGATGTGAATGCGGTTAAAATCTTCCTGTCTCACAATCCTGTACCTACTCTTCTGGGTTATATCTTGCATGCCCTCTATACTCGTACTATGCGAAGAAGAGGGACTCTCATGTGTTGCATGCCGCTTCTAGCGAGGTGGTTTATTTCGCATCTCCCCAAGTCAGTGTTAAAAAATGAGGAAGGTTTAGGATGGTCTTACAGGATAATGTCCCTTGCCCATACATACATTCTTTGGAGTTCCAAGGCTATGGAAAGCACTGCTGTCGTTGATCAATGTGGGGGATACCCTAATGTCCCGTTGCTTGGAATTAGAGGGGGAATAACCTATAATCCTTGTTTAGCTTTGCGATAATTCAGTCGTGCTCGAAGAGACGGTCCTCATGAGCTACTTCTTACAGATATTGCATTTGACTATAAGGAAGACATTGATGAGCATCGCCAGAGGTTTATACGAGCTTGGGGCATGGTGAACAGATCTGACCCTCAAGAGTTAGGACCAAGGACTTCTCTCCCTATGCAGCCTTACCTCCAGTGGGTCCGAGCTCGAGCCCAGAAGCTTGGGATGCCTTATGAAGTTGTGTTTCCAGTAATTGTGGAGCCCACTGATGAAGAGGGCATTCCTTATACAGTCCTTTATCCCTACATGCCCACTGATCTTGGGGCATTGAAGAGATCCTGGATTCAGCTGAAAGAGGAGAGGGATACCTACCGGGAAAAGTACCATGAGCAATAAAGGAAGATCTTAAAGCTCACCAGGCAACTCGAGAATGAAAGAACAATCAATGACTACGTCAGCACGAAGGGGAAACATCCATGGGATTTCTGATATTTTCTTTTTTCTAGTTTAGATTTGTTTTTCATTTACTTCATTGTAAAAACCTTAAAGGCATTGTTGAACCTTTTACAAGTTTAATCTAATAAAGTTTGTTTATTTATTGGTTTGCAAATTTAAATCTCCCAAGGTCTTTGAAATCATTACATACGCATCCCTTTATCATACACACTATTACAGGTACCATTACAGGTTTCTCATCTTCTTCGCTGTTTATTTCAGCAGAAATGTCTTCTGATCAAGCTATCAAAGATCTTCAGGCACAAAATGCCCAATTCCAAGAGTTGTTCTTGAGCTTGGCTAAAGGGAAAGAGGATTTGAAAGCTCTCATTCTGAAAGAGAAAGAGAAGAAGAAGAAGAAGAAGTTCATTCTTCTGAGTATGGGCAAAAGATTTGGAGATAGGTTAAAACAACAAGCTGATGTGTCCTTTTCATCCAAGGGAGGGGAGGACCAAGAAGAAGAAAAGGGTCTCAGTCCTGTAGTTTCTGATGATAATACAAATTATGATGAGGAACAGTATCCTCCTATTGAGGATATGTACAAACAACTTGAAGACCGTCTGAGCGCTATGGAGATTCAGAAGATCCCTAGTTTGGATTTCGAAGATTTGGGACTAGCATCTGGGGTGGTGATCCCTCATAAGTTCAAAGCTCCAGTTTTTTCCAAGTACGATGGAGTATCCTGTCCAAAACTCCATCTTCGCTCGTACGTCAGAAAAATCCAACCTTACACTACTGATAGAAATTTGTGGGTGCATTTCTTTCAAGATAGTCTGTCAGGGACTCAGCTTGAATGGTTTTATCAATTGGAAGGAGCTAATGTCCGAAACTGGGAGGACCTTGCTGTTGCTTTCTACAGGAAGTATCAGTATAACGCCGACCTTGCTCCCACTCGTACTCAGCTTCAGGGTATGTGTATGGGTGCGAGTGAAGGTTTTAAGGACTATGCTCAGAAGTGGAGAGACTTGGCTGGAAGAGTCCAACCCCCTTTGTCTGACAGGGAGTTGGTTGATATGTTTCTAGGGACGTTTTCTGGTCCATTTTTCAATCATTTGATCGGCAGTTCGTCATCTGGGTTTACTGAGTTGATCTTGACTGGGGAGAGAGTAGAAGCTGGTATCCGAAGTGGAAAGATACAGAAGGATACACCGTCAAGTGCAGTAAAGAAGCCCTTCACCGGTAAGAAAGAAGCTAGTGCAGTTTACGGCCCGAGGGGCCAAAGCAGACCTGAACACCGTCAAGTAGTGAATGCGGTAGTGATATCAAGACCCACAGTTGCTCCACAACGCAACAATAAAAAAAGAATGGAAAGACCATAAAGGCAGTTCACTCGGCTCAATATGACCTTGTCTCAAATTCTACCACAATTATTAAAGACCAACCTGGTAACTCTGAGGGAAGTCCCAAAGAATCCCATCACCACATCCCCGATGTATAACCCGAATGCCCTCTGCGCCTATCACTCCAATGGCCCAGGCCATGATACAAACAACTGTTGGGCCTTGAAGAATAAGGTGAAAGACTTGATCGAAGCCAAGGAGATTGAGTTTGACACTCCGTAGAAACCCAACGTCATAACTGCACCCATGCCCAAGCATGGCTCGGGAATCAATGCTATTGAGGTTGTCTCCGCCACGGAAGATGCTGATGATGAGAACCCGGATATCGATGGCTAGATCTACCCTACAACCATTGGTGGCTTGAACAACTGGGCGGCAGAAGACTTCATACCCGTTTCTTTTATTACACAGTAATTTACTTTTGTTTTGAGATTTGTAATAGACAGTTTGAAATTTTATGGCCCAGTGCCTTGCCCGAGGCACATTGGTTTTGTTTGTGAGGGCTTATTATTTGTCATTTTCATATATCATCAATAAAGCATTGGACATTTTCTTACATTACAAATTTTCGCTCCTTGTTTTTCCTTTCTATCTCGCACTTTATCAAAACAGCTATTGTCTTACACACACTCACATATCATAATGCAGATCCACATCCACTATGGATCCCATTGATAACGACTCTTCTACTGCCAGTTATGACTTTGAAAATCCGATCAACCAAGCCGAGGACGAAGGTGAGGATGATTGTGAAGTTCCTGGGGAACTTGCTAGATTGTTACTATAGGAAGAGAGGGCCATACAGCCTCATGAAGAGCCAGTGGAATTAGTGAATTTAGGTACAGAGGAAGACAGGAAAAAGGTTAAGATAGGTACAAATCTGGAGCCTAGTGTCAAGAAACGGTTGATACAGATGCTACGCGACTATGTTGAGATCTTCGCCTGGTCTTATGAAGATATGCCTGGTTTGGACACTGACATTGTTGTACACCGCCTGCCGACCAAAAAAGACTGTCCTCCGATAAAGCAGAAGGTTCGCTGTTTGCGCCCCGAGATGTCTGAGAAAATCAAAGCTGAAGTCATGAAGCAGTTTGACGCTGGGTTTCTAGCTGTCACTTCTTACCCACAGTGGGTCGCCAACGTGGTTCCGGTACCTAAGAAGGATGGTAAGGTACGAATGTGTGTGGACTATAGAGATATGAACAGGGCGAGCCTCAACGACGATTTCCCACTACCTCACATTGATGTTCTGGTCGACAATACTGCCCAACATAAGGTCTTCTCCTTTATGGATGGTTTTTCTGGTTACAATCAGATTAAGATGGCTCCTGAGGACATGGAGAAGACAACCTTCATTACGTAGTGGGGCACTTTCTGTTACAAGGTAATGCCTTTCGGGTTGAAGAATGCTAGGGCAACCTATCAGCGCGCCATGGTCGCTTTGTTCCACAACATGATTCACCATGAGATTGAGGTTTACGTTGATGACATGATTACAAGGTCCCATACTGAAGAAGAACACCTTGACCATATCCAGAAACTGTTCGACAGGTTGAAGATGTACAAGCTGAGGTTAAACCCGAACAAGTGCACCTTCGGAGTAAGGTCTGGTAAGCTGTTGGGTTTCATCGTTAGTGATAAAGGCATTCAAGTGGATCCTACATAGGTGAAGGCTATACAGGAGATGCCAGCTCCCCGAATGGAAAAGGAAGTTAGAGGCTTTTTGGGACGTCTGAATTACATTGCCCGATTCATTTCACATCTGATTGCTACTTGTGAGACGATCTTCAAGCTGTTGAAGAAAGATCAAGTGGTAAAATGGAATGATGAATGTCAGACCGCTTTCTAAAGGATCAAGGAATACCTCTAAGAGCCACCTATTCTGATGCCTCCAGTTGAAGGAAGACCTTTGATCTTATAGTTGATAGTGCTGGATAATTCAATGGGGTACGTGCTGGGGCAGCATGACGAGTCTGGCCAAAAAGAGAATGCTATTTACTACCTTAGCAAAAAGTTTACCGACTGTGAGACCCGATACTCACTGCTCGAGAAAACTTGCTGCGCTTTGGCATGGGCTGCTCGCCGGCTGAGACAGTATATGCTGACTCACACTACCCTATTGATATCAAAGATGGACCTAATCAAGTATATCTTTGAAAAGCCTGCCTTGTCCAGAAGAATATCAAGATGGCAGATGATCTTAACTGAGTATGATATCCAATACACAACCAAAAAAGCAATCAAGGGGAGTGTGTTGGTGGATCATTTGGCGCATCAGGCCGTGGATGATTACAAATCCATGAATTTCGAGTTTCCGGATGAGAAAATCATGTTGGTGACCGACTGTAAAGAACCTGGACCGGATGAAGGACCTGAGGAGGGATCCCGATGGTCCATGTATTTTGACGGAGCCTCAAACGCATTGGGTAATGGCATCGGGGCTGTGATTGTATCTCCTGAGGGCTGTCATACTCCATTCACCGCCGGATTATGTTTTAACTGCACCAACAATATGGCGGAGTATGAAGCATGCATCCCGGGCCTTCGAGCAGCTATTGACCTGAGGATTAAGTTCTTGAGTGTATTCGGAGATTCCGCTCTAGTGATCAGTCAGATCAAAGGCAAGTGGGATACGAAGCACCCAAATCTTATTCCTTACAAAGAGTATGTACTGACGTTTCTCCCACACTTTGAGGAGATAACCTTTGAACACTTCCCGAGAGAGGAGAATCAGTTAGCGGACGTGCTAGCTACCATGTCTTCTATGTTCAAAGTCAGGTGGGACAATGAAGCTCCCTAAATTACCATTGAGAGGTTGGACAAACCCGCACATTGCTGTGATATTGAGACTGAAGAGGTAGCAGATAAACCATGGTTTCATGATGTAAAGAAGTATCTTGAAACTCAAGAATACCCCGAGGGTGCATCTGTTAATGATAAGAAGTTCTTGAGAAGGTTCGCTGCGAAGTTCTTCATCAGCAATGGGATCCTTTATAAGCGCAACCATGATTCGATCTTACTGCGATGTCTGGACAAAAGCAAGTCAGAAAGGATTATGGCAGAGTTACATGAAGGTACTTTCGGAACTCATTCCAGTGGACATACCATGGCAAAGAAAATCCTACGGGAAGGATATTATTGGTCCACTATGGAAGCCGATTGTTATCAGCATTCTCGGACCTGTCATAAGTGCCAAGTCTATGCTGATAAGGTGCATGTACCTCCAGTTCCTCTGAATGTCTTGACAGCTCCTTGGCCCTTTGCAATGTGGGGCATCGATATGATCGGCGAGATCAGACCTACTGCGTCCAACGAGCATCGTTTCATTCTGGTAGCTATTGATTACTTTACGAAGTGGGTTGAGGCAGCTTCCTTTGCTACAGTAACCAAGAACACCGTGGCGTGGTTTATCTGACACAATTTGATCTGCCGATATGGTGTACCGGAGAGAATCATTACGGACAATGGTACAAATCTCAACAATATGATGATCACCGAGCTCTGCAAATAGTTCAAGATACAGCATCACAACTCTTCTCCTTACTGGTCGAAGATGAATGGGGCTATTGAAGCAGCTAATAAGAACATCAAGAAGATTGTGCAGAAGATGACGGTGACATACAAAGACTGGCATGAGATGTTACCATTCGCTCTTCATGGGTACCGTACCTCAGCAAGGACGTCGACAGGGGTGACACCCTACTCTCTGGTGTATCGCATGGAGGCAGTCCTACCCATCGAAGTCCAGATACCCTCTCTCCGGATTATGAAGGATGCAGGTTTGAGCGAGGACGAATGGATCCAGACCCGGCTGGATCAACTGAACTTAATCAATGAAAAGAGACTTACTGCTATTTGTCATGGTCAGACATATCAAAAGCGAATGATCAAGGCATTTAAGAAGAAAGTTAGACGACAAGAATATCAAGTCGGGGATCTAGTAATCAAACGCATCATAATGTCGCAAGGTGATCCCAGGGGAAAATAGACCCCTACGTACGAAGGGCCATTTGTGGTGAAGAACATTTTCTCAAGAGGAGCCATGATTCTAACCACCATGGATGGTTACAACCTTCCTCACCCCGTCAATGTAGACATAGTAAAAAAATACTACGCATAATCAAAGACCCGCTAGGTTGACTGGCCTAGGCAAAAATAAGGGCTTCCCGGCGAACCAAAAGGGTTCGGGAAAAAATAAGGGATGAAAATGAAAAAAAACTGTACACCCGACAAGTCGAAAACCTGAAAAGGCGGCTTGGGCATAAAAGGGTATCCTGGTGGACTGAAAACCCGAAAGGGCGGTCCAGGCAAAAATTAAGGATCAAAGCGTAACACTATGTCTCATTGGATCATCTTGCAACTAGACTTCAGTATCGACTATCAAGCTCGGACGGTGCCGATCAATCTGATCTACCTTCAACCAAGTAGCAAAGTGATGAGACGCTCAAAGATATAAGGGCAATAACAGAGTTGGAACCCAGTGGAATTGTTCACATAGCTTCTTTTCTTTGTTTTTCACAAATTGTATAATTTCTATCATTCGGCGGCGTTCTCTTACTAGGACGTCAGCCTCTTGTGCAAAACACCTATTACAGGCCAACTTCAAAATCAATACAATTCATTTTCATAATAAATTTCAAAAAAATTGTTTTTTCTTTTTCTGTTTTGTTTTGCAAGAACGTCCAATGATTCATTTTTGATATATGCATTTGATAATAATTGCTGCTCATAAATATTTACATGCGAAACAAAAGACAATTGCTCGTAATTCCAGGAACATGGGCAAACAGGAAATGTCCAAACCTTACAGTTGCTCTGCCCACCAGGTACAGGGATAGAGCCAGCTTGAGAAAATGACTAAAGGTACATACACTCCCCGCCGAGTAAGAAGTACCCGAAGACAGTAGTGTTAATTCTCCCTAAGCAGAGTTTATCTATCACCAGCACTAGAAGATTATCCCCAGTGGAGTTTATTTATTCCACAAGCAGAAACTCAATCCCCAACAGGGTTCATTATCGCCAGCAATGGTAATTCATACCCAGCTGAGGTTATTTCTCCAAATCAACAGATCTTCTGGCAGAATATCTCTTCCTCACAGAGTCATTCTCTCGCCAATTTATTCTCCAATCATCTTCGGTCGTTACCCCCAGCGAGAACAAAGAACTCAACTCCTTGTATTCTCCAGCAGCAGTCGAGGATTTATTTTCCCCAGCTAGAGAACATCATAAAAACATTGCATATCCATACAATCTTGGCATGCGCATATGCATCATATAACACAGTCTCATTTATTTTGAGAACATCATTTCTCAATACATTTCATACATCATGACATCACATACGGATAACTCTTTACCTTTCAGGGAAAGATGCAATCAAAATTCTCACAAGTTTCTCTGGTTCAGTCAAATCGGTGCTAAGATTTCTATTCACGTTCAAGCTATGAAGCCCGAATCTGACCGGATAATATCTTGATTTCTCCAAAACACCATGAAGCCTGGAATCAACCAGATAGTGGTTTATCTTAAATGCAAGCTATGAAGCCCGGATTCGACCGAAAAATAGTTTAATCCCCAGCAAGTTATTGTGAAGCCCGGAGAACGACCAGATAGCAATGCAAGTTACTGTGAAGCCTGGAAATCGACCAGATAGCAGTACAAAGACACCATGAAGCCTGGAATCGACCAGATAGTGGTATATCATAAACACAAGCGGTGAAGCCCGAAAATCAACCAGAAAACAGCTTAACAAGGTATTGTGAAGCCTGGAAATTGACCAGATAGCATTACAGGACACCATGAATCCTGGATTCGACCAGATAATGGTATAAGACATCATGAAGCCTGGATTACGACCAAATAGCGGCAAAAGACACTGAAGCCTGGGACTATGACCAAATAATAGTAAGGGACACTGCAAAGCTTGGATTTTGACCAAATAGCAGTCTAACCGGCCAATTACTATGAAGCCCGGAATCGACCGGATATTAGTAGGCCTAAAAATCAAATGGAAGCCCGGATGCGACTGAATAACCCCTTGATTTCTTCTGAAGCCTGGAACACGACCATATAAGAAGTAAGACATTGCGAAGCATGGATTACGACCAGATAGCGGCAAAAGAATGAAGCCTGGAATCGACCAGATAACGGTATGGGACACTGCGAAGCTTGGGTTTCGACCAAATAGCAGTTTACCTGGACAAGTACTAAGAAGACCAGAATCGACCGGATATTAGTATGCCTTAAATTCAAGCTGAAGCCCGGATGCAACCGGATAACAACTTAATTCCTTCTGATGCCTGGAGTACAACCAAATAAGAATTGAGAAATTGCAAAGCCTAGAGAACGACCAGATAGCAAGTTTAATCTCATCTCCCCAGTAAGTCACTGTAAAGCCTGGAGCACGACCAGATAACAATCGATCTTATCACTATGAAGCCTGGATCACGACCAAATAACAGTTCATTTTCACCTCCCCGACTAAGAGATGATTCCCCAATAGAATAACGGACGACTGAAGCTCCTAAAATTCTATTTCTCTCAAGACAGAGACCAGCATTCCCCAGCGAAATCCTCCTCAACAACAGGTATACGGGCTCTCTCAAAGGAATCTCTTATGCGATCGACACTTCTTCTAATGGCATCTATAAGCCCATCCTCCATCATTGACTTCCAAATGGCATCTATAAGCCCATTCCCGATATCTCAAGATAAATACCACTTCATGCGAGTGCAAATTTCTGGGCACTCTAGTGTTCAATCATCTTCAAGCCTCAGATCACGAAAGGCAGACAAGCCAATCTATATCCTCAGGTTTAAGAAGATTGAACAGGGGCAACTGTTGTACCCCAAAATTTTCCCTCCCATATTTCTCAAAACATTTCAAGTGATATCCTCAAATTGCTCAAGGAAGTCCAAGGGTTGACCAGACAAATTCTCTCCAAAGGCAGTCTACCTCAAATGAGGGTTTCAGTTTGCATCAAGATGTTTGAATCAAAAGGATCCCAAATGTTCACAATTGTCCTAATATGTTCTCAAGATCATCCATGTCAAGTTTCAAGCCTTGCAGAGGAAGTTTACTCAGTCAATTGCTCAAAGGCCTGAAAATCGACTGTGCTAGGGCAAAAGTCAACTGTGGCCCACATACAGTCAAACTTCAATATTTTTGGTCAAAATTCTCATTTTAAAGTATTATTTATCATTTGATCAAGGTTTGATCATGATTCCTCAAGGATTGCTCACAATTCATTAAAACCCAAAAGTTGCTAAATTAGGGTTTTACAAGAAAAGTCAACTCAACTTTGACCAAGCATAACTTTCTCATACTTTATCAAAAATGACCCATCCAAATCTCATTTTGAATAGGATGTAATTCCCTACAATTCATATTCATCTCCCAAGTTCAAAATATGCCCTCACAAGAAGATACAAATTTGGACATTATAGGTCATTTTGAAAAGTCAACAAAAACACCTTTTTTGTCAAAGCTTCATACATGAACATGGAAGACTCAATTGAGATAATACCAAATGGTTTGCTTAAAGGAAATCTCAATCTTTCTAAAAAGTCCAAGAACACATCTCTAGGGTCAAAATTGAAGGACTTATGCATTGGCAAAGTTGACCTTTTTTGCAAAATTGCCAAAAGTCAAATATGTCTCAAATTGCAATTTTTGTCAAATGGGTCCAACTTTTTGTGCTTGTCTTGAATTTGTACCATGACCCACGACCCATGATCCTTCCCAATTGTATTTATTTTATTTTTATCATTTATTTTGATTTTGATTTCAATTAAATCAAATTAAATCAAAATAAAATCATGAAAATATCAAAACTAATCAAAGCTTGAGATTTTGTGCATTTTTAGGTCTCTTATACAGCTGGGAAGAGAATCAAATCGTTCAAGCTCCATTTGGACACAAAAAGACTGGATTTGGCTTGATTTGAAAAGATTTTCATAAGGATCAAATCATGATTCAATCATCTTAATTGAAAAAGATTTGAAGCAAATTTGTAACCCTAATCCATTCAAGAGTACATATAGAACATGTGCAGACCAAAAGAAAGGGATTATAGGCGTGAAAGGAGAAGAACAACTTTCAAAAAAATCAAGAAAAGGTGCAATCTGATTTCTCAATTCCAGGCTTCTTCAAGCCATTCTAAGCATACCATTCGTCTGCTGGGCATCCAAGGATTCTATCCCAATCATCAGCAAGCATTTTTGTGCCCAGATACGCACTGTAAGTACCCCACGACCTCTATGATTTTTTGAAATCGTATCTCATAAATCTGGCATTGTTAGCATATTTTATGGACATATTCTGAATCCTTGAAACATTTGCAAGCTAATGATAATATTCAATTGCGTTTTTGTTAACCATACAGAAAGTTGCCATGATTAGGGTTTAGGTTTCGTTTTTAGGGGTTTTGCTTGCAGGAACAATTGGCCATGGAAAGTGGTACCATGATGCTCGTGAGGTTGCAACGAGTTGATTGGTACCACTGGAATTGATTTACCATGCTTGCAGCGAATTTTGGAAGATCACAGGGCTGTACCTACGCCCAGAAAACTGTAGGTAAAAGTATTGGACTTTTGCCAACAGAGAGAGGAAGAAGAAGGGTGGCGTGGCACTCCCTGATTTTCCTATTCAAACTTCGCGCGTTTTAATATATTATTTTTCCCTTTTCCAATATAATGATTGTTTGTCATTAACCATACAAAAGAACACGCTAGCACAGTTGGTCACCAGGTGTTTGGAAAAGCCAAAGGGCCTGGGTTCGATCCCCAGGTCCCCTTATTTGTTTAACATTATTTTTCTTTGTATAATTCCATGTGAAGGCTTCTCATGAGACCACCATACGCCATCATCCATCAACCATCAGATCGTCCACGCGCTAGATCTAAGGATTCACAATGAAGGCCTTCCATGAACATCAGTCAAGCTTGCAGTATTGGACCTGGAAAGTCAACATGGGCCAAGGATTATTGGGCTCAGAAATGCAATTGACACCCCCCTTTTGCTACAAAACCAGACCCATTTCTTTATTTTTCTTTTCTATTCCCTTTTATTTAATTTATTTTGATTAATTATTTTCTAACACAAAATTAATTCTTTTTTTACAAAACTCATAAAAATCAATTTCCAATAATTTAGATTTAGGTTTTATTTTTATCAAATTTAATTTAATAATTAGTTTAATTTAATTTTAGGGTAATTTTAACCTTTTTGTAAATAATTTAAAATAAATTAGAAAATTGGGGTTTGTTTGATTTAATTTTTATTTTCTTTTCTTAAAATAACCAAAATGCAAAAATAGGTCAAATTAATTATTTTTCTTAATTTAAATTAATTAGTAATTAGGTTTGTACTTATTTAATTAAAGCCTTATTTTCTCAAAATAATCAAAAACCACAAAAATATGATTTTTCTTTCAATTAGGTTTAGACGGGGTCAAAATCCTAATTTTCTCGTTCTCGTTTCATCGCGCGCATTTATTATTTCTTGCAAATATTAATGTAACTGCTCATGGGATGTAATAGTTTAATTAGGATTTTTCTTTTGTTTATCGTTTTACGGGTTTTTTGGCTATGTAATCAATACCCCTCCCCGAAGCCTTGTAATAGCGTAGTTTGATTTCTCGCATTTTAACTTTCGCAAATATTAACTGTTAGATGTATGATAATAGGATTGCATGACAAGACTGTATGTTAATTTTAAAATGGTTAGAAAACCCTAAATGTGCAAAGATAATAACTGAAATCAAATCACTCGCACATGCGCACTCCTAGGGTATACTCTCACTTCGGTTGCCTTCGGTAAACGATCATTAAGTATAAGGTGTTTTAGTGGTTGCTCTCTTGTCTAAACAAAGATCAAATATCCCGTTCCGAAATGTTACCTCGGAAAGATTGCTTGGAAATGTTGCCTCGAAGATGATCTTAAGACACTAGGGTTATTTCTAAGACGTCCTAACGTTGCTTTAGTGATCGTACGTCCATTTCGAATTGACCCTTACAACTCCAACGACGGTGCTTCCTATTTCTCAAATAAGTAGGATAACGCTGTCTAAAGGAAACAACAACATAAACATTCTTTTTTCGAGTAGGTAGATCCTAGTAGGTACTTGCTCAAAATAATCTTTTCCACACTTACACTCTTTTCAAACAAAGTTTTCAAAAACACTTCGTAACACTCTTGAGAAATGATACAAGGGTTAAAACGAAGTAAGACAAAAACTTTTCAAAACGCACAAACACGGAAGCAATTTTTTAAAATGATGAGCAAGTACCTAAGAGCCCGTGGAAAACTACAGATAGAAAGGGTGCTAACACCTTCCCTTTCTATAACCTACCCCCGTACTCAAAATCTCGAAAAAGGAATTTTTCTATGCTTTTTTCCTTTCCAGTTGGATAAAATAAAAGTCGGTGGCGACTCTTGCTTACCGCGACATTTTGCGAATACAAAACGCAAACCAACATTTTCCTAAAACCAGTCCGGTTCTGCCACCGTATCACAATAAGGAGAAGGACTGTTTTATAAAAGAGGAGGAGATTATTTGAACAAAGGAGAGAGAACCAACACGATCATCAAACATCACAAAAGTCAGAAACTATCAAAACATCACAAAAGTCAGAAACCATCAAAACATCACAAAAACCAGAACCATTAAAATCATCAAACATCACAAAAAACAAGAACCAGCAAATCATCAAACATCACAAAAAACCATAATCAGCAAATCATCAAACATCACAAAAGCCAGAAACCATTAAACCATCACTATAAAACCAAAAGCCACAAAACCAGAACCAACGAAAACTAACAAAAGTTTGCAACACCAAAAATTCCATCACCAAGTTCCATCACCAAAGTCCATCACCAAATATTGTCATCAAGTATCACCACCAAAAACCCACAACAAATCAATAACTCAGAGAGATAGCAAAAAGCCAAACCCTAATCCTCATTGTTATCCTACCCAACGATCATCCCAACATATTCAGAAGAAGAGAAAGAGATTCAGATAAATACCGGAAGCACAAATTTCAGAAAAGGTTCGCAGCTCACAGATTTGGAGAACACGGCCTCCATTATCCCTTTTTCTTACTTTTTGCTTTTCCATTTTGCATGCTTCATCATAAATCATCGCTGTTTTTTACATCTTTGACATAGGGTTTTCGTTCACCCCTCTTTAGATCTAGGGCTTTAGAGTGAGAATCTTCAAAAACTAACTACAGATTAGTAATTAGGCAAAGGAGACAATCAGAGTGATGTAAGAAAAATAGCATTTGGAGTCACGCCGCCGCCGTCACCGCCATAAGGCGATTTTCGGCGCGGCCAGGTTGTCTTCTCCGGTGAAGGCTCCTAATAAGAGAGAATAGAGAGCATTGTTCTAAGAGAGAGAAAGAGATTTTAATTATGAGGTTTCTGTGTTTCCAACTTAACTAATTTTGTTTTTTTTGTTAATTACTCCCTTGGCCCAATCCGGTGGTGACACTTGTCACCACCCCCTTAACCATTATGAGGGATCATATGCATGCATCCCCATGTTAGTCATTGATACACCCTCGTCATCCCTCTGTCTGTTTCATATCATCATCTATCATAACCCTTTAGCGCACCATAAATGCACGCCCATGGTGCACCTCCAGGGGGCTGCTGCACCTGATCATCCAGGAGCATTGGGCCTTTTGATCTCTACACCCCCAGTTTTGCTCTATTGCAGGCCCTTTTTTAAAACTTTGCCTTTATATTTTTGTTGTTATTATTATTATTATTTTTTATTACTTGATTTTTATTTTATAATTCAGCATATATTTAAAAATTGCAAATAGGTTAATATTTGTTTTAAATAATTATTAATTTTAAAATAATTTTTGTTTGACATTATTAATTAAATCCTTAATTAATTTTATCAAATGAAAAGAGTTTTAACTTAAATAATTATTTAACGGTTTGGACTTGTATTGTGTGATTTAAATATTTATTTCTTATTATCACCCCCATTCATTAATTTGTACCCCCCATTCCCGAAGCCTTGTAATAGCATAGAATTTCAATTTCCGCATTTTATTGTTTTACTTATTACTGTATAGTAATTAGGCATGTATGGCAAGATTAAAAATCAATCGCTAGATAAACATAATTTCAAAGATAAAATTAACTTGAATCAAAAACACTTTTCACACGCGCACCTCTAGGGTAACCTCGCTCGTTGCCTCAGAAATACAGTCATGTCCCTCGAATATGGACGCTTTAGCAAAGACCCTCGATAAAAAAGATCGTAGTCCCTTGATGACCCTCGATGTTGCCTTCGATAAAACGATCTAGTCCCTTACAAAAATTGCTAAAGCGTCTCATAAGTTGCTTTCAATGACTGTAAAATTGACCCGCGACTGTCCCTTTATATCCAACGATGGGGCTTCTTACCAAATCAATGGTAAGATAGTAACATCTAAAGGAGGAAGGAAAGAACATTTGAGACCTTTCGAGTAGGTAGTTTCGCTCCTAGTTACTCGCTTACTCACGACAAAAACATTTTTACCCCGGCACTTTCATCTCAAAACATTTTCAAAAAGACAAAACATTTTGTATACGTTCTTATAGAGACTGGAACCATTGCAAAACGTCTTTTCAAAACCACTTTCAAAAACACATTCCACAAACACATATTTGAACTATCTTTCGAAACAAAACTTTGTACGCGTTCTTATAGAAACGAGAACCATTACAAGGAGATTTTTCAAAAAACTTTTAAAGCCCACATCACAAGCACACTGTCAAAACAAAAGCAAGTGATCTAAGCGAGTAACTAAGAACCCGTGGAAAACCATGGATGAAAAGGGTGCTAATACCTTCCCTTTTCATAATCTACCCCCAAACCCGAGAAATAATCTCGAAAGGTCTTTCCTGTGCTTTTTTTACCTTTCCTTTTGGATAAAAGAAAAGTCGGCAGCGACTCTTGCTATCCGCACAAATGCGATCAAAATGCAAATCCTCAAGTCAGTTCTCCCACTGTATCACACAAGGCAACAAGTGAGATTACCCTAAGGGTGCATGTGTGAATAGTGTATTTAATTTGCATGAATTTAGTCTTTGATTTTTAGGTTGTCTACTTGTTGGTTTTATCTTGTCATACATTCTAATTACTAACATTTGTACAAAAGCAATAAAAATACAGAAAATAAATCCTACACTATTACAACCATATTGAATAACAAGAAAATTTAAAGACAAAACAAAATAAAAGGAGGAAAAAATGAGCTTTTGATCTAGGCAGAAACACCCTTCGATTCTTCCCTTCCTGGCTCCCTTTGATTTGGCCTGGAAAGTAGTGAGGACACACCTTTCGATTATGGATTAGCCTGAAGCATGAGATGCAACCTTCGATTCTTCCTCTCTGCTTCCTTCGACTAGGGCCTGGAATCAGCATGAGATGTAACCTGCCTTTCTGCTTCCTTCGATTGGGGCATGGAAGTCAGTGTGGTAGCCTAAGGTTGCGTTTCATACTTCCTTCCTCCTGTTTCTTTCGTTTGGGATTTTAAATAGCAACATGGTATGAGGCCATGCTAGCGTTGTATTATGGCCAGGTTAGTTCTTAAAGCATATTTAATAAACCAAACAACAAAACCAAAAGGATTAGCAATGAAAACAAACTAAAAGGGTGTAAACGAAAAGGAAAACAAATGTTATGTACATGCTTCAAATGAAGAGTTTAAGGTCAGAATGACTTACCTTGCTTGAATCTGGAACGTGTGTTTGACTTTGATTGGATACCTTGGATGCTCCTGGATTCGAAGAGAAGAAATGAAGGTGACGTTTCTAATGCTGGATTTGAAGGAGAAGAAAAGGTGTGGTGTTCTTTCTACAGGATTCGAAAGAAAACAAAGTGTGGGAATTGCTTCAGATTCGAAAGAAACAAGTGTTTAGATTATGGGTTTGTGTTTAATGTTTGGGAATCTTAAGAGTTTTTGAGAGTTTGATGATTTCTTGAAGATTCGTTCCACCACGAAAAGTCCTTTTTAGCTTGTAAATGCTTCCCTATTTATAGAGAAAAGGTTGAAGGTGTTTGAAGTAACCAGGTTTGTAGGATAACAAACCATGGTTTGGTTGAAAATGAAACAATTTTAGTCCCTTTTTGTTGTTCCCATGTTTCCAGTACAAGTGGGGGTCTACTGGCAGGAGATTGGACTTATGCTTCTAGCACTGCTTTTCGTTCGGACACAAATCAGATTGGGAGCTGATTTTGTGATAAAAGTACTCTTTATGAAAAAAGGGTACGTAGCCTTTTTCTATTTTATCCAAGAATGGTATTATCCAGTAGACAAAGCTTCAAACCTTTGTATAAGCCTTTGAGTATGTAAATATTTGGAAGCAACATAGCCTGACAAGTAGGATTTAGAGGATAAGGCTATGAGATTTGCTCAAAGTTCTTCAAACAAACTTGATTTGAAAGGTCCAGATTTGGGTTCGAAATATGCTGATTCGAAGGGAATCAAAACTCCAATTGAAGCTTTGTGTGATGGTGGATTTTGTCCAATCAAAGGCTTGCCTGCCAGAGGTCACATGGACAAACGAAAGGGTGCATGCGGGAGGTCCCTGCCTTGTGCCTGCTGGCATGAAGGAAATCCTGGCTTTGTGGTGTCAAAGGAAAACATGGAGAACCAATGGCTTCTTAGTCAAAGGAGAACTAAAGGAGGCCATTGCTTTGTGACTTCAAGCAAACATGCAAGAGGTCTCTTCTCAAATGAAAGCTTGCATAAAGGGACCCACATGCCTAAACGAAGGGTGTAACCAAAACTTGCATTGAAGGAGCCACATGCCCAAATGAAGGATGCATGCATGAGGTTTAAATTCCCAAATGAAAGATGAATGCAGAAGGTCTAAATGCCCAAACGAAGCTTGCAACAAAGGGGGCCATATGCCCAAACGAAAGAGGCATGCTAGACTTGCAACAAAGGAGGGCCACATGCACAAAAGAAAGAGGCATCCAGGAAGCAAAGATGCCCAAACGAAAGAGGCATGCAGAAGGAAAACTGTGCAATAGAAGGATTCCAAAAGGAGGCTTTTTTCCTTGGAATCGAAGGAGGCTACATGAGGATTTTTGCCTTGTGCCTGCTGGCCCGGTGGGCGCCTCTTGCATGCAAGAAGGAAGTTATGGCTCAATCGAAAGCTATATGTAGCTAGCCATCAACTTTGTGAATCAAAGCAAGCATGGAGGGAATTATTTGTCTAATCAACATAGGCATGCAGGAATCAAACGTCCAATCGAAGCAGGAATATAGATAGCCATTGCATTATAAACCATGTGAGGCCAAAGATGCAATCTAAGGTTGCATGCAGGAAGCTCCTGCCTTGTAAATCAAAGCCGGTGTGTCCGAGGCCAACACCCAATCAAAGGGTGCAAGTCAAGCTTGCATCGAAGAAAGCCAAAAGTCCAATTGAAGGATGTGAATCGAAGAATACTAGCTTTTTCTCCAATTTTGTCAAAAAGATTATTTTTATCTGTTTTTCCCCTTTTTTAACAGTTTCCTCTTTAACTTGATGCTGGAAAAATCCAATTGTACTCGTGCAAGCTTGAATTTTGAGAATTCTTGTGAGAAATGCCTTGAGAAATGTGAGGGAAAATTTTGGGGTACAACAGCTGCCCCTGTTCAATCTTCTTAAACCTGAAGAGTTAGATTGGCGAGTCTGCCATTCATGACTTGAAGGTGGAAGATGATTGAACACTAGAGTGCCCAGAAATTTGCACTCGATGATGTGATGGTTGATTATGTAGGGAATGTGCTTAAAGATGCCATTTGGAGAGATGATGGAGAGTTGTCAGAGATGGTCTTATAGATGCCATCTAAAGATGATTGTTAGCAGAAATTAGACTGAAGTATCAGAAAAAAATCTCTGGTTGATTTATACTGAAATAGTAAATGTAGTGGGATGAGTATCAGAATAATATCCATAAATGGATTGTATCTGACTCGTATCTGAAAGATGTACTGAATGAGCGTCAGAATGACATCCGTATCTAGATCGTATCTGAACTGTATTTGAGAGATGTGCTGAATAAGTGTCAGAATGACATTCGTTTCTGGATCGTATATGGACTATATCTGAAAGCTGAATCTGAATGAGTATTAGAATGGAATACATATCTGGAGCGTATCTGAACTGTATCTGAAAGCTCAATCTGAATGAGTATCAGAATGACATATGTATCTGGAGCGTATCTGAATTGTATTTAAAGAGAATTTGAATGAGTATCAGAATGGAATCCGTATCTAGAGCGGGTCTGAACTGTATCTGAAGAGAAATCTGAATGAGTATCAGAATGGAATCCGTATCTGGAGCGTATCTGAACTTTATCTAAAAGCTGAATCTGAATGAGTATCAAAATGGAATTTGTATCTAGAGCGTATCTGAAATGTATCTGAAAGCTAAATCTAAATGAGTATCAGAATGGCATCCGTATCTGGAGCGTATCTGAACTATTTCTAGAAGAGTGTATGAGAAGGAGCCCGTGTAGGATTACTTCAGTCGGTCGTGTTGATAATTGTCCTGTCTGGTTTAAGGTATTAGTCTCTGACTTGAGAAATAAATATAGTTTTCCTGGCTTTTTACAAGTATTAATCTTCAATCTCTTCATGTAGATATTTTTCCTAGCTTGTTACAGGTATTAATCTACAATTTGTCATCCACAGATAGTTTTCCTAGCTTGTTACAGGTATTAATCTGGAACTTGAAAATGTTGGTCGTTGTGATAGTTGTCCTGTCTGGTTTCAGGTATTAATCTCTAACCTGAGAAAGAAAGATAGTTTTCCTGGCTTGTTACAGGTATTAATCTTCAATCTCTTCATGTAGATAGTTTTCCTGGCTTGTTACATGTATTAATCTACAATCTCTTCATATAGATAGTTTTCCTGGCTCGTTATAGGTATTAATCTACAATCAGTCATCCACAAATAGTTTTCCTGGCTTGTTACAAGTATTAATTCAGAACTTGAAAAATGTCGGTTGTTGAGATAGTTGTCATGTCTGGTTTCAGGTATTAATCTCTGACCTTAGAGAGAAAGATAGTTTTCCTATCTTGTTACAGGTATTAATCTCCAACCTGCTCATGTAGATAGTTTTCCTGGCTTGTTACAGGTATTAATCTACAATCAGTCGTCCACAGATAGTTTTCTTGGCTTGTTACAAGTATTAATTTGGAACTTGAAAATGTTGGTCGTTGAGATAGTTGTCCTGTCTGGTTTCAAGTATTAATCTCTGACCTTTTTTGAAAATTATTGATGATAGCCATCTGTTGATTGATCTTTCCTGAAAAGGTAAAGAGTTAGCTGCATGCAATGTCATGATGTATGAAATGCATGGTGTAATGATGTTCTCAAAATAAATGAGATTGTGACGTATGCATTTATCATGTATGTAATATGATGCATGAAATGCAAAATGTTGTTGGAATGTATTTTTGTCTTGGAAAATAAATCCTTGACAAATGTTGGAGAGTTTTGTGAGGCTAAATCCCGGACTTCCATTGGGGATGAAGAGCATGCCCATCTTCAAACCTTGCTTAGAATGTTTCCACAGGGGATTCCTGTTTTTGTTGTTTGAGGAGAACTTCGCTGGGGGATGTTGACTTTGCTTGACGAAAACTCTGTGGAGAGTGTTGATTCCTTCTTTGGGAAAAGAGTTTAGGAGTCTTAGTTGTTTGTTGCTCTACTGGGGGGAGTTATCTCTTGATGGAAGAGAAAGGAAGTTAACAACTTGTCGGGGGTAAAGAAGTTAACTGTTATCTGGTTTGGCTTCCAGGCTTTGCAGCAACTCACTGGAGATTGTAAAAAAGTATACTGGGTAAGAGGGGTTGTGGTCCCTTGATTTGTAATAGTCGGAGAGGCAAACTCAAGCTGGGGAATCTGTAGTTCGTTGGGGAAATAAACCATGTTGCCAATCTGCTGGAGAGGTGTTTTCTTTTGGCAGAACTCCTCGAGGATTCTTGAGATCAACTCAGTTGGGGAGAAGTTTTCAGAGATTGAAACTCTGGCTGGGGATTGCATGGATCCAATTTTGTGGGGATATCCATGAATTTGGCTTTGAGGGTTTTGGACCCTCATCCTTGAAGAGTATTCTGTGGGAATAACCTTATAGAGATGACCCTATGGATACTTAACTTGGGGATCACTTTATGAAAAGGACTTCGTGGAGATTTGTCACTTCCCCAAGTGATTCAGATACAGACCTTCCCCAGGTGTATTCAACATTTCTTGAGAGATTTCCTAGAACCTCGACTTGACTTCCCCCAGATGTGTTCGATAGTGACATGTTATGCCCCTTGCTTGTAGGAGATCTGTCATTGGAAGTGTTTTCCCATTTGAAGTGGTTCTGTTCATTGAGAGAGCTTTTGTTCACTGGAAATTCATCGTGTGAATTCTCCGTTGTCAGACAATTAGTCATATGCAAACAACGATATTCAAATAATGCAAAGTTTATGCTTATCTTAAAGTTTTGAAAATGCATTTTTAGCAGATAAAAGAATTTTATGCGAATGTGAATTCAACTCAGGATTTAGAGTAAAGCCTTACAGGAGTCAGGATACCTTTGGTAACAGTATGCTTTCGAACTAACCCATGCTTCAATTAGGACTTTGAAAGGTTGTATCATGGTTTGGTTCACGATTTAAGAAACAAAGGATAAGGCTAAAAGTGTATTTGTACCCGCCCGTTCTTCGTGATGTTCTCCAGTCCTAAGCTCAGTAAATTATGCGTTTGAGTTCCAATTAAGTCTGAAATGACATTTTGGAGATGGTTCTGAAAAATTAAGTTTGTCGGAGGGCAGTCATTTTGCAACATTTTTCATGTTGTCGAGGATTTTTAGTGACCTCTTTTTTGATTTATTATCCCTGATTTTTTTGCCTGACTGTTCTTGTTTTGAGATTAGAGTCAGCGGGATTCCCCAGTTTTTCTTAAGTCTTCTTCGTAGGTTTCGACTTATTGGGCCTTTTCCTTTGGAGAGGTAATGACTGCCTAGCTTATGGGATGAACCATCACTGTATTTTGATTCAGAAGGATGTTTTTGGTGTCATTCGTTGTATACGAAGTGAAAGTTGGCGACTAAAGCGCATTTGAATTAATTGAGAGACTACCCTGCCCAGGTTTTGATTAAAGGTTTCAATTTGTGAAAAAGAAAACTCCTACTTCTTAGGCTCAAAGGAATTGACTAGGGATTATCTCCCTTATAACTCTAATGTTTGGGAATTGAAATAATGCCCGTACATCATCAGCAGGGACTGTTCAAAAGCATACTGTATGAGATTATGGCATTGTTTTCGTCATCCTCCCTCTAAAGGTTTGCAACTTTTTGAAACAAGAGTTGAATATCATAAAGGGAGTAAAAAATAGTTTAAACAGAGTGAAAATGAATGGATTAATTCAAGACAAACATATTTAACGCATTAATGAGAGTAACAAAAGTATGACATAAAGATAAGTGTTTAAGCAAACAAAGAAATTACAATTGAAAATTCGAATAAACAGAAAATTTCCTCGCCCAGACCGTCACTTCATATGGATGCCCGTGAGGGGTGGTAGAAGAGCTCTAGTTGATCGTCTTGTGTGAACTCCAACGCTCCTTCGTCGATCAGATCTTGAATCTTGTTTTTCAATGTCCAACAGTTATCAGTATTGTGCCCCAGACTGTTGGAGTGATATGCACACCTTTCTCCATGATTGTAACGGAGAGAAGCAGTATTAGGATTCTGTGGAGAATCCCTTAATGTGACCAAATTTATTTTCAGCATGTGTTGCAAGACTTGGGATATCAGCATGTCGAGTTTGGTATACTGCCTATCGGATGGAATCCGTTTACGCCGATTACCATGTTTTTTTGGAAAATTTGTTGTTGGGCTCGTGATGTGGCGGGAATTTGGAAAGGCCTGCTGTTGTACCCCAAAATTTGCCCTCCCATATTCTTCAAGAAATTGCCAAGACAAGCTACAAAATTCCCCAAGGGTTGCACAATGCAAGGTCTCCTATACAGTCAAAACTAGGGTTTGTGTTCTGATCAAGAAAATGAAGTTTCCAAAGGTCCAATCAAGTCTCACATGCCTACAAATATGGTCAAGTATCCTCATATCAAGTTTCAAGGCATTCAGCACAAAATTGCACAGTCAAAAACCCTAATTGCACTACAGTCAACTATAGGGGCAAAATGGTCATTTGACAGTCAAAAGTTCAAAATTTTGGTCAATATATCATTTTGAAGCCACAAACATCATTTGATCAATGCTTGATCATGATTCTCAAAATTTGGCTCAGAAAATCATCAAGATGCAAAAGTTTCCTTATTTGGACAGCTGAAAAAGTCAACTGAAATTGACCAGGGCATAACTTTCACATGGATTATCAGAAAAATTCCATCCAAAGCTCATTTTTAAGAGAAAGACATTTCCTACAACTCATCTTCATACTTCAAGTCCAAGAAATGCTCTCACAAAAAGTTATCAATTTCAACATTATAGGTCATTTTCAAAAGTCAACAAAAAGGGACTTTAAGTCAAAGGCCATAACTTGAGATTAGTAAATCAAAATGACATGGGACCAAAGGCATTGGTTAGAGGACTCAAAGACCTTTCCAAAATGTCCAAGAACATGAGAAAAGCTTAAAAATTGAGCAAGTTATGCCTTGTGGAAGTTGGGAATTTTTTGGATATTTTGAAAAGTCAACTTTGATCCAAATGACCTAAAATTGCTAATGGGCCCATTTTTCTTCCATGATTCATCATTCTAAGCATATGCACGACCACTTGGCCCAAAGGGAAGTATTTTCTCATTTTTTTATTTATTTATTTGAATTATTATTTATATTAATTCATTTAAATCATTTAAATATATGAAAAATATCTAACTTGACCTAACCAATCTTTTTATGCATGTTTTGGACTCAATATTTCGTGCATATGCAAATGTGGAAAGATTTGGCTTGATTGGATGCTAATTGACACAAGAACACTTGAAAAAGATTGAAAAAAGATCCTTAACAAATCAAATCTTCAATTCATGAATGAAAGATATTTGGATCAATATTGTTGACCTAATTCACTCAATACAAATACCTGATCATAAACCTAATCAAAGGACACAAAAAAGCTGCGCAAGAGAGTACAAAGAAAGCTTGGAATTTTTGTCAAAAAAAGCAATTCTGAAATCATTGTTAGAGGTGGATTCAAGGCACAAAAACTATTCCAATAGCTTCCTCAAGGTTCCCTGAACACATTCCAATCATAAACATCCATTAACACGCCAAGAATTGGTAACATGAACCGGAACTGCATCAAGGAAATTTCATAATCGTGCATCCCATTCTATGCATTATTTGTGAAATTTAATGGTTGATTCGTGTTCATTATGAAGTTTTGAAGCTAACTAATACTTTTAATTATGTTTTTCTGTGTGGTACGCGATTATACCATGTTAGCTTTCTAGGGTTTGCAGGATGAGAAATTAGGGCTTTTGAAACAAAGTAAAATTAGCCCTTAAGACCACCATGGTTGTACTCAGTGCATCTGGACGAAGTAGAAGCACCCATCGCGCCAAATTTATGGACATCATAGGCCTAATCGCTATTTTCCCATAGCCGGCCTAACACCACGCATGAAAAACCGTTGCTCTTGTTCATGTGTTTCAGGCACGCGAGGAAGACGAAGTCGTGGCAAAATATGATTCGTTGATTTGAATTTTCGCGCGTGGATCCATTAATGTTGATTGTTTTCTTTATGACATTTGTTTGTTTATTATATGTAAAGCGCGTTGTAGTGGCTCAGCTGGCAAGTGGTGATTGCATTGACGTCCAAGACCTGGGTTCGAGCCCCAGGTCTGTATAATCTCTATATTATTTTTCTATATATATTCATATGCAATTTCCAGGATTGAGCACACTATGCATCTTCAGAGATCAACAGCCACGCGTCCATCAGAAACAATCCAAGGGTGTAAAATTGAAGGCACATCATATACCATGGTCAAAGCATGTGCACGCTGCATGGAAAGGTCAAATGGATCAAGGTTATTGGGCCAGAATTGCATAATTATACCTCCTAATTTGGGACTGATACCCCCCTGGTTTGCAATTTTCTAATTTTTCTTATATTTTATTATTATGTTGTTTTCTTTATTGTTTTAATTTAATTAATTATTTTTACAGAATACAAAAAATGCCTAAAAATAAAAAAAAAGACAAAAATATAATAAATAATTTTATTTCTAATATTTTCATAAGTAAATGCATGTAAATAAATTTAGTTTAAATTAGGGTTTGCAACATTAATTCTTTTCACAATAAAAATATAAAAAAACATAGAATCAGGTTTAATAAATTTTATTCCTTTTAATTTTCCTTTTTACCATAATATTATTTATTTATTTATTTTTATAATTAAATTGTACATAAATAACTTAGGGTTAAATTAGGTTAAAAAACTTCAATATTTTCTTAATAACTTAAAAATAATTAGAATTAGGTTTAGCATTTTATTTTAATTTTAATTAACTTTTTTTTTCATTAAATCTTAAATACACAAAAAAAAACAAAAAAAAACAATTTATTTTCTTAAAGTAATTAATTCATGTAATATTTTGCAAAAGGGTCCAACGCCCTCGTTTCGTTTAATTGTTTAATTTCGCATCTTTATTTTATGTCATTTAAATAATTATGTACCTCTCCCGAAGCCGTGTAAATATTACTTCTCGCACTTTAAATTCTTTTAATTTCTTTACTTTTCTGTCAAATCGGGTCCGGTTTAATTTTGGCGATGTGGACCCGCGCCATTTGTAATAGCTTTAGATTTACTTTTCCTTGCAATTTTTTAACTGTTAAACAAATGCATGCAAGAATGAATGGTCTTAAATAAAAACAAGCGTAGAACACTTTGACATGACAAGACAAATACAAATGAAAACGACACACGAATCGCACACACCACCCCTAGGGTACGCCTCACTGTTGCCTTGCCTTCGAAAGGTGGTCGTCGAGTAGAGGATGTCTTAGTAAGTCCTCATGATCCGGGAACCTGGCATGAGGGTAGCTTCTAAGGTGTCTTCCTATTGCTCTGGTGATCACCATGTCCCGAACCTCGAATTGACCCGAACAACTCCAATAGTGGTGCTACCTACCTCCCAATGGTGGGATGGCACTACTTTAAAGGACATTTACACAGACGAATTCCTTAGGGTAGGTAGGTTCTCGTAGATATTTGCTCTAACTTCAAAACAAACAAAAATCTTTTCACACCGACACTTTTCAAAAGCTTTCAAAGCAATTTTTCAAAACACTCTGACACAAGAGTCGAACTGAAATTTTCAAAGAAACTTTTTTAAAACCCACAATTGAAAAGCAAACAAATCAATTTTGAAAACACAATGAGCAAGTATCTAAGAGCCCATGGATAACCATGGACAGAAAGGGTGCTAACACCTTCCCTTTCTATAACCTACCTCCCGAACCGAGAGCGATCTCTTTAAGGAATTTTTCTGTGCTTTTGTCCTTTCCATTTGGAGAAAATAAAAGACGGTGGCGACTCTTGCTTCCGCGACATTTCACGAACCAGCGTTAAACAGTCAGTTCCAGATCCACCGATCACAGAACTGGCGACTCTGCTGGGGAAATATACTTAAAGTGAGGTGTACCTTAGGGTTAGTTCATAACAGTGTTTTCAATTGCTTTCCTTGTGTGCTTTAAATTGTGGGTTGCTTGGGAGTTCTATAGATCCTAAACCCGGATCTGGGGGATACCTTCTTAGAAAGTAGCAACAAGGCTGTGAGGGAACTGTGCGGGGTATACCGACATGGTTGAAACAGTCTGCTACGTTGATGTGGCACTTTGGTGTGTACCGGTAACCCTTGAGTTCAGTCAAGGAGAGTACGGGGCCTCCGCGTGGTGTCGTGAAGCATCAACAGACCTTAATTGAACTATCTTGGCCTCTTTAGGGTAGTGAGATAACTGAATTTGGTGCAGTCCGAGGTTGGTTGATACTCGATACTACACCCAATTGAGGGTTGCTTTCCTGGAATATTTCGGTCGCCAGTTCAGTGGCTAAATCGAAACGATGAACAATGAAAGCAATCCCGTGATATTGGGACCCTTAGAACCCGATTACTTTGATAGGACAGGTTGAACCCACCAACTTCAAGAGGGTAATACCTAGACCTCATGCTGGCCTAAACTCTAAGGGCTCTTTTGTGTGACTTGTGTGCCTTCGTATTTGACTAATTGCATGCGTGTTATCTGACACATAAGCTACTTGCAGGTTTTGTTTATAGTCCTTAACTGGGACTCATAACAGGGTTTACTAGATCTCTTGCAGGTTTTGTTTATAGTCCTTAATTGGGACTCATAACAAAGTATACTGAATTTCTTGCAGGGTCTGTTTATAGTCCTTAATTGGGACTCATAACAGGGTTTACCTATATTACCCCATGCATCATGACATCATACCATTGCATACATCCTAACCTATTTCAAGGATCTCAAGGGCTTGCGATGCAGGTCATGATGAACAAAATGTCTAGCAAGGGGCAAAGGGGATTTATTTTTCCTCTAGCCAAGGCTGTCGGGGCTATGACCCACTGGATATGGTGAGCCTTTGACCCTTGAAGAAGGATTTTCTACAACAGGAAGTTCTTTCAATCAAGCTATCGGATCCAAATGCTAACAAATTTTTTGTCTAACCCGCGAGGTCCTTGAAAACATTACATGCATGTCATACATCTCATTGCATTGCAGGTATCCCTTTGACAGGTTGCTTACCCTTCTTCGCTGTTTATTTCAGCCGATCGTCATGAATCCTGAATCATCAGCTGAGCAGTCCATCAAGGCCCTCCAGGCTCAGAATGCCCAGTTCCAAGGGCTGATCATGAATTTGACCCAGGGGCAACAAGATCTGAAGGCTTTGCTCTTGAAGAAGGGAAAGAAGAAGAAGAGGACTGTCTTGTTCAGCCCTAGACGCAGATCTAGGAATACACCGTAGATTGAAACTGAGAGGACAACTCCATCTGTGAGGGAAGGTAGTCATCAGGAGGAAAGGGTTCCCAGTCCAGTGGTCTCCGACAACGAGACAGATTTCAACGACGAACAATACCCTCCTGCCGAAGACAAGTACAAACAGTTGGAGGATAGGCTGAATGCTATGGAGATCCAACAGGTACCTGGGCTGGATTTTGGAGATCTGGGTTTGTCAACTGGTGTGATTATTCCTCGGAAGTTCAAAGCACCATCCTTTACCAAGTATGACGGGGCGTCTTGTCCCAAGTTACATCTCAGGTCCTATGTTCGGAAAATTCAACCATATACGGTGGACAAGAATTTGTGGATCCACTTCTTCCAGGAGAGTCTTTCAGGGACTCATCTCGAATGGTTCTATCAGCTAGATGGGACCAAGGTTCGTAACTGGGAGGAGTTGGCTACTGCTTTCTACAAGCAGTATCAATATAATGCCGACCTTGCTCCTACGCGTACCCAACTCCAGGGTATGTCGTTAGGATCAAGTGAAGGTTTTAAAGAATATGCGCAGAAATGGAGGGATCTTGCTGGAAGGGTACAACCACCTCTGACTGATCGGGAACTTGTCGATATGTTCTTAGGGACCCTGTCTGGTCCGTTCTACAATCACCTAATTGGGAATTCGTCTGCTGGATTCACAGATCTTATCTTGACTGGAGAGCGAATAGAAGCCGGCATCCGGTCTGGGAAAATTCAAGAGGCTGCACCTTCTGATAAAAAGCCTCATCATGGAAAGAAAGAATCCAATGCTGTGCACGGTAAAAAGAGCTGTCATGAGGTAGGGGCAATCCAGATCTCCAATCCTGGACCTGCTCAACAAGGACAGGGGCCGCAGCGCAAGGAGAAACGACAATACACCAAAATCAACATGTCGCTGGATCAAGCACTGCAACAAATGTTGAAGGCAGGGCTGATCACCTTAAGGGCTCCTCTTCGGAATCCGAATACTTCTGCACCCAACTATCATCCCAATGATAGGTGCGCATATCACTCTGATAGCCCGGGGCATACTACGGACAACTGCTGGCCTCTCAAGAACAAGATTCAAGACATGATCGACGCCGGGGAGATTCAGTTTGAAGTGCCTGAGACTCCGAACATAATCACTGCTCCGTTGCCCAATCATTGAAGCCTTTTGTTTATTTGAATTTTTGAGTTGTATTTTTCATTGCTTATACAAACAATTAATGTCATAGCAAACTCTTTTATTCTATCAATGCATCGCATACGTCTGTTTTGGGAATTAATACAATTGTTTTCATTATGTTCAAATTTCCTTCCATATTTTTTCTGATGTCAACTCTGGATCTAAAATTCTAAGCCTCTTGAGGGAGGATGACGAAAACGATACCATAATCTACAGTATGCTTTTGAACGGACCCCGCTGATGAGGTACAGGCATTGTTTCAATCCCTAAACACTGGAGTTATAAGGATGATAATCCCTCGTCAACCCCTCTGAGCCAAAGGAGTAGGAGTTTTTCTTTTCGAAATTTAAAACCCTTTATCATAACCTGGGGCAGGGTAGTTCTCTCAATTGATCCAAGTGCATAACAAATGGCACCAAAGGAGTCCTTACAAAACAAAAGATAGTGATGGTTCCGAATAATCAATAAAGGCAGTCATTATCTCAAAAAATGAAAAACCCATTAAGTCAAAACCCATGAAGGAGACTTACGAAACTGGGGCATCCCGCTGACTGTAATTCCAAAAAAAGGAAACAGTTCAGGCAAAAAAAGAAAGGGATAACAAAAATCAAAAAGAAAGAGGTCCTACAAACCCTCAACAAAAAAGGAATGACTGCCTATTCAAAATAAGTTATCAACATCCGAATCATCACCGGAAAATCAGAGCAAAGACTCAAAACAAGGTCTAACGTATGATCAACTGAGTTTAGGATTGAAGAACATCACGAAGAGCGGATGGGTACAAATAATTTGAGCCTTTATCCTTTGTTTCTTAAACCGTGAACCAGGCCACGTTATAACCCTTAAAAGTCCTAGCCGAAGCATGGGTTAGTTCGAAAGCATACTGTGACGAAAGGTATCCTGACTCCTTAAGGCCTATGGTAAATACGGAGTTGACATCACGTTTTACAAACATTCACTTGTTTTATGAAAAAAGAATGCACTTTCCAAATCTTCGAGACAGACATAAGCTTTGCATTTTTAACATAACTTTGTTTGCATATGACTTTTTGTTTGAACAGCATAGAAATTCGCATGACGAAAGTCTAATGAACACGAGTATCTCCAATCAAGGGGCAGGCATGACTATGGTCCATCATCTGGGGCAGTCCAATCAAGATTCGGAGAATCCCTCAAAGGCCAAATAGCCTGGGGCAAATCTCCGCCTGAGTCACTTGGGGCATTCCAACAACGAATCTTGCCTGATTAAATACCTTCTGGTGGCATGACAAAACACTGTTAACAGGGACAACTCCCTACTTTCTGAGAATGGACATAGTAAAAAAATACTACGCAAAATCAAAGACCCGCTAGGTTGACATACCTAGGCAAAAATTAGAGCTTCCCGGCGAACCAAAAGGGTTCAGGAAAAATGAAGGGATGAAATGAAAAAAATCTGTACACCCGGCAAGTCGAAAACCTGAAAAGGCGGCTTGGGCAAAAATGGGTATCCCGGTGGACTGAAAACCCGAAAGGGCGGTCCAGGCAAAAGTTAGGGATCAAAGCGTACGACTATGTCCTGTCATCTTGTCACCTGCCTACCAGAAGAAGGTTTGACCCTCAACAATTATCAGCATCCCACAGGTGCCTCCCCCATAGAAACAGGGGCAATAACGGGTGGTCTAAGCAATCTGATTGTTTCTGTCCTCCAAGGTATCAAGGTAGGTTCCGTGGAAGAACATAACCAATACAGTTCAATACTCCCCCAGGAGAGTCCAATCCAGTTCCCCAAGAAAGTTGGAATTCATCTCCCCAAGCCGTAAGCTTATCCCCAGTAGATTCTGGAAGCTTACCCTCGCAGAGCGCGAACGCGTCTCCCGGCTTTATTCAAAGAGTTATTTCCTTACTAGGATATAACTGGGTTATCCTCAGCCAAAAGCCACGGAAAGATTGTCGTCGACACAGTCTTCTTACCCCAGCGAAGTCCATCAACACTTCCAACAACAAGGATATCCTCAGCAAGTTACTATCAACAATCAACAGAGTGTCTCTCTCCCCACAAAGTATTGCTCCCCAGCAAGAGTGCTAGAGTACTTGTTTCCCCGCCAAGTAATCTATTCGCCAAGTTTATTCCCCAACGGAGTCATCTTCTCCTACTGGTATTCTTGCAACTATCATCCCCAGCGGAAGCAAAGATCTATTCTTCAACATCAGCCCCGGAGTGACTTCCCGGCACCCGTCAAGGATTTATTTTCTTAGACAAAAATACATTCATGAACATCACATCTTCATACAATACAACATGCATATGCATCATACTACACGAATCTCATTAATTTTGAAGACATACAGTTCATGCATCATGATTTTGCATACAATTATGTTTTGCCTTTTCAGGAAAAAGATCAATACAAAAATGATTACTCTCAACTATCGCAATTCTTTCTAGATATAGTTTCAGATATGACCCAGATATGGTGACGTTCTGATACTGCTTCCAGAGTTCCTTCTAGATATAGTTTCAGATATGACCCAGAGATGGTGACGTTCTGATACTGCTTCCAGAGTTCCTTCTAGATATAGTTTCAGATGTAAACCAGATATGGTGACGTTCTGATGCTGCTTCCAGATTTCCTTCCAGATATAGTTTCAGATGTAAACCAGATATGGTGACGTTCTGATGCTGCTTCCAGATATCCTTCTAGATATAGTCTCAGATATGACCCAGAGATGGTGACGTTCTGATACTGCTTCCAGAGTTCCTTCTAGATATAGTTTCAGATATGACCCAGAGATGGTGACGTTCTGATACTGCTTCCAGAGTTCCTTCTAGATATAGTTTCAGATGTAAACCAGATATGGTGACGTTCTGATGCTGCTTCCAGATATCCTTCTAGATATAGTTTCAGATATGACCCAGAGATGGTGACGTTCTGATACTGCTTCCAGAGTTCCTTCTAGATATAGTCCAGATATGAACCAGATATGGCAACGTTCTGACACTTATTCCAGTTAAAGACATTTCAAGACCTAGACCGGTTCAGTTAAATCGACCTTAAGATTTTCCTGATGCTTATCCAGTCAAAGGCCTTCTCTGGTTCAGTCAGATCGACCCTAAGATCTCCCTGATGCTTATCCAGTTGAAGATATTCCAAGACCTTATCCGGTTCAGTTAAATCGACCCTAAGATTTTCCTGATGCTTATCCAGTCAAAGGCCTTCTCTGGTTCAGTCAGATCGACCCTAAGATCTCCCTGATGCTTATCCAGTTGAAGATATTCCAAGACCTTATCCGGTTCAGTTAAATCGACCCTAAGATTTTCCTGATGCTTATCCAGTCAAAGGCCTTCTCTGGTTCAGTCAGATCGACCCTAAGATCTCCCTGATGCTTATCCAGTTGAAGATATTTCAAGACCTAGACCGGTTCAGTTAAATCGACCTTAAGATTTTCCTGATGCTTATCCAGTCAAAGGCCTTCTCTGGTTCAGTCAGATCGACCCTAAGATCTCCCTGATTCTTATCCCAGTAGAAGACACCCAAGATTTTTCTCAACGAGCGTTGTTGAAGTTAAAGTCGCCCAAGGTTCTCTTACCATTCAGGCTAAGGCAGTAACCATCCCTGGTTCATTCATCATCATGTGAAGACTCCAGACTCAGCTCCTGTAACCAGTCGGGACATATCTATACCAAGCATCTAAGAATCAGCTCCTGCAACGTGTCAGGTACTCTTTTTTCTTTTGCAGGTATGCAGGTTCTCGCTAAGGAATCTCTTACGCAATCAACATCCAGATGGCATCTATAAGCCCATCATCCTATCCAGCAATCCCCAAATGGCATCTATAAGCCCATTCCCCACCACACTGCCACTATGTGAGCGCAAATTTCTGGGCACTCTAGTGTCCAATCATCTTCTACCTTCGGATTACGAAAGGCGCGTCAGCCAATCTGCATCCTCAGGTCTAAGAAGATTGAACAGGGGCAACTATTGTACCCCAAAATTTGCCCTCCCATATTCTTCAAGAAATTGCCAAGACAAGCTACAAAATTCCCCAAGGGTTGCACAATGCAAGGTCTCCTATACAGTCAAAACTAGGGTTTGTGTTCTGATCAAGAAAATGAAGTTTCCAAAGGTCCAATCAAGTCTCACATGCCTACAAATATGTTCAAGTATCCTCATATCAAGTTTCAAGGCATTCAGCACAAAATTGCACAGTCAAAAACCCTAATTGCACTACAGTCAACTGTAGGGGCAAAATGGTCATTTAACAGTCAAAAGTTCAAATTTTTGGTCAATATATCATTTTGAAGCCACAAACATCATTTGATAAATGCTTGATCATGATTCTCAAAATTTGGCTCAGAAAATCATCAAGATGCAAAAGTTTCCTTATTTGGACAGTTGAAAAAGTCAACTGAAATTGACCAGGGCATAACTTTCACATGGATTATCAGAAAAATTCCATCCAAAGCTCATTTTGAAGAGAAAGACATTTCCTACAACTCATCTTCATACTTCAAGTCCAAGAAATGCTCTCACAAAAAGTTATCAATTTCAACATTATAGGTCATTTTCAAAAGTCAACAAAAAGGGACTTTAAGTCAAAGGCCATAACTTGAGATTAGTAAATCAAAATGACATGGGACCAAAGGAATTGGTTAGAGGACTCAAAGACCTTTCCAAAATGTCCAAGAACATGAGAAAAGCTTAAAAATTGAGCAAGTTATGCCTTGTGGAAGTTGGGAAAGTTTTGGATATTTTGAAAAGTCAACTTTGATCCAAATGACCTAAAATTGCTAATGGGCCCATTTTTCTTCCATGATTCATCATTCTAAGCATATGCACGACCACTTGGCTCAAAGGGAAGTATTTTCTCATTTATTTATTTATTTATTTGAATTATTATTTATATTAATTCATTTAAATCATTTAAATATATGAAAAATATCTAACTTGACCTAACCAATCTTTTTATGCATGTTTTGGACTCCATATTTCGTGCATATGCAAATGTGGAAAGATTTGGCTTGATTGGATGCTAATTGACACAAGAACACTTGAAAAAGATTGAAAAAAGATCCTTAACAAATCAAATCTTCAATTCATGAATGAAAGATATTTGGATCAATATTGTTGACCTAATTCACTCAATACAAATACCTGATCATAAACCTAATCAAAGGACACAAAAAAGCTGCGCAAGAGAGTACAAAGAAAGCTTGGAATTTTTGTCAAAAAAAGCAATTCTGAAATCATTGTTAGAGGTGGATTCAAGGCACAAAAACTATTCCAGTAGCTTCCTCAAGGTTCCCTGAACACATTCCAATCACAAACATCCATTAACACGCCAAGAATTGGTAACATGAACCGGAACTGCATCAAGGAAATTTCATAATCGTGCATCCCATTCTATGCATTATTTGTGAAATTTAATGGTTGATTCGTGTTCATTATGAAGTTTTGAAGCTAACTAATACTTTTAATTGTGTTTTTCTGTGTGGTACGCGATTATACCATGTTAGCTTTCTAGGGTTTGCAGGATGAGAAATTAGGGCTTTTGAAACAAAGTAAAATTAGCCCTTAAGACCACCATGGTTGTACTCAGTGCATCTGGACGAAGTAGAAGCACCCATCGCGCCAAATTTATGGACACCATAGGCCTAATCGCTATTTTCCCATAGCCGGCCTAACACCACGCATGAAAAACCGTTGCTCTTGTTCATGTGTTTTAGGCACGCGAGGAAGACGAAGTCGTGGCAAAATATGATTCGTTGATTTGAATTTTCGCGCGTGGATCCATTAATGTTGATTGTTTTCTTTATAACATTTGTTTGTTTATTATATGTAAAGCGTGTTGTAGTGGCTCAGCTGGCAAGTGGTGATTGCATTGACGTCCAAGACCTAGGTTCGAGCCCCAGGTCTGTATAATCTCTATATTATTTTTCTATATATATTCATATGCAATTTCCAGGATTGAGCACACCATGCATCTTCAGAGATCAACAGCCACGCGTCCATCAGAAACAATCCAAGGGTGTAAAATTGAAGGCACATCATATACCATGGTCAAAGCATGTGCACGCTGCATGGAAAGGTCAAATGGATCAAGGTTATTGGGCCAGAATTGCATAATTATACCTCCTAATTTGGGACTGATACCCCCCCTGGTTTGCAATTTTCTAATTTTTCTTATATTTTATTATTATGTTGTTTTCTTTATTGTTTTAATTTAATTAATTATTTTTACAGAATACAAAAAATGCCTAAAAATAAAAAAAAAAGACAAAAATATAATAAATAATTTTATTTCTAATATTATCATAAGTAAATGCATGTAAATAAATTTAGTTTAAATTAGGGTTTGCAACATTAATTCTTTTCACAATAAAAATATAAAAAAACATAGAATCAGGTTTAATAAATTTTATTCCTTTTAATTTTCCTTTTTACCATAATATTATTTATTTATTTATTTTTATAATTAAATTGTACATAAATAACTTAGGGTTAAATTAGGTTAAAAAACTTCAATATTTTCTTAATAACTTTAAAATAATTAGAATTAGGTTTAGCATTTTATTTTAATTTTAATTAACTTTTTTTTTCATTAAATCTTAAATACACAAAAAAAACAAAAAAAAACAATTTATTTTCTTAAAGTAATTAATTCATGTAATATTTTGCAAAAGGGTCCAACGCCCTCGTTTCGTTTAATTGTTTAATTTCGCATCTTTATTTTATGTCATTTAAATAATTATGTACCTCTCCCGAAGCCGTGTAAATATTACTTCTCGCACTTTAAATTCTTTTAATTTCTTTACTTTTCTGTCAAATCGGGTCCGGTTTAATTTTGGCGATGTGGACCCGCGCCATTTGTAATAGCTTTAGATTTACTTTTCCTCGCAATTTTTTAACTGTTAAACAAATGCATGCAAGAATGAATGGTCTTAAATAAAAACAAGCGTAGAACACTTTGACATGACAAGACAAATACAAATGAAAACGACACACGAATCGCACACACCACCCCTAGGGTACGCCTCACTGTTGCCTTGCCTTCGAAAGGTGGTCGTCGAGTAGAGGATGTCTTAGTAAGTCCTCATGATCCGGGAACCTGGCATGAGGGTAGCTTCTAAGGTGTCTTCCTATTGCTCTGGTGATCACCATGTCCCGAACCTCGAATTGACCCGAACAACTCCAATAGTGGTGCTACCTACCTCCCAATGGTGGGATGGCACTACTTTAAAGGACATTTACACAGACGAATTCCTTAGGGTAGGTAGGTTCTCGTAGATATTTGCTCTAACTTCAAAACAAACAAAAATCTTTTCACACCGACACTTTTCAAAAGCTTTCAAAGCAATTTTTCAAAACACTCTGACACAAGAGTCGAACTGGAATTTTCAAAGAAACTTTTTTAAAACCCACAATTGAAAAGCAAACAAATCAATTTTGAAAACACAATGAGCAAGTATCTAAGAGCCCATGGATAACCATGGATAGAAAGGGTGCTAACACCTTCCCTTTCTATAACCTACCTCCCGAACCGCGAGCGATCTCTTTAAGGAATTTTTCTGTGCTTTTGTCCTTTCCATTTGGAGAAAATAAAAGACGGTGGCGACTCTTGCTTCCGCGACATTTCGCGAACCAGCGTTAAACAGTCAGTTCCAGATCCACCGATCATACCTGCTCTCCACCAAATCGGCTTCTTGTCTCATCGGAGGCTGATTAATGACTCGATCCCCAGTTCTAACTGCTTGCCCCATGTGGTTGCATCCATCTTGATGAAGCTTGTTGACAAGGGCTCCCAGCTCTTCTTGCCCTTGAGCCAAGTTTTGGATAAGAGCCATCTAACCCACCAACTGTCCCATCATCTGAATCTTCATTATGGCTATCTCAGTTTGTAGCCGCTCCAACTGGTCATCCCTGTCGTCCTCAGGAATCTCCATGGTCATGCCCCTAGTGATGAGTGCTTTCACTTCTTCTTGCCCCTTGGATAGGTTCAAGAACATTTCCTGAATCTGAGCATTTTGAGTATGAATGTCCTTGATAGTGTGTTCTAGAGCCATATCTACTGAAATAAACAATAAGCATATGAGAGACCTGTGTGGGAAAATCCTGTCATGATATGATGCATGGTATGTGGATGTAATGTCTTCAAGTACTTAGAAGATTTAAATTTGTTTTAGACAAAAAAGGAGAAAACATCAATTGTATTAATAAGTTTAAATTGATTACAATCACGCCTCTTGGGCTTACAAAGGAGGAAATAAAGCAAAATAAAATCCTAAGACAAAAAGGTCAAACGCATCCTCTTTGGCGCAATGTAGGCGTTCAGATTTCGCTCCTCATGAAGTTTCTTGTAAGCTCCAAAACCTTCTTCTCACTCGCATAGAATTGGGCTTCGAAGGTGTCTCATTCTTCCTTCAGCTGGACCCAAGCTCTTTGTAAGTCTTCAAGAGAAGTGGGCATGGTAGGATGAAGGATAGCATAAGTAACATCTCCTTCAACTAATGGCTCCATGATGTAGGCAAAGTGGAAGGGTATGGCATACCGAGTCTTTAAGCACGAGTTCGTACCCACTTAAGATAAGGCTCCAAAGGAATGGAGTTCTTATGCCCCAATGTCTTTCTATCCACTTTGTTTATCATTCTCCAAGCTCGTATGAACCTTTGACGATAGCCTTGGTTGTCGCCCTCATAGTCGAATACCAAACCTTGGATGAGCGCATCGTGAGGACCATCTCTCCGTGCATACCTAAATTATCGTAATGCAAGATAAGGGTTATAGGTGATACCTCCCCCAATGCCTAAGAGTGGGACATTAGGGAATTCCCCATAACGGTCAATGATAGTAGTATCTTCCAAGGATCGAGAACACCAATAAATGCCAGAGTGTGTGAGGGACATCATCCTTTGAGACCATGTCAATCCTTGCTCGTTCTTTAACGTTGATCGAGGTAGATGCAAAGTAAACCAATTGGCGAGTAGGGGAATGAAACACAAGAGAGTACCTCTTTTCTTCATGGTGCGAGTGTGGAAACAATGTAAAATGTCTCCAAGCAAAGTAGGTATAAGATTACGAGAGAGGAAGACCTTGATGACATTCACATCTATGAATTGGTCCGGATTGGGAAATAGAACGAAACCATAGATTAGAAGGGCCAAGACATCTTCAAAGGCTTGAAAATCCATATCTTATAGAATGAACGAGCCTTCTCCAACAAAAACTTGGCTAGGAAACCCTTAACTCCGCTTCTTGTCTCCCAATTTTCTATAATGTTGGCTCTTTTCAGATGCAGGGCTTTGACAATGACTATAGGCTTTAGAGTCTCCTCTAAACCGGTGAACTCGTATTTGATCAAGCACATGCACTCCTAACAGTTGAGAGAACTCTTCTAGTGTAGGCACCAACTGATATCCAGGAAAGGTGAATCAATGATGCCTGGGATCAAAGAATTGGAAGAGTACACACATCATTTCTTCTTGGATATTGGAGGTAGCCAAGCTGAGAAGTCGGCCATATTTCCCGGTGAAGGGAGAATCTCCAGGAACCCTTGATGCTAACTCTTGGAGTTGAGGGTGTGCTTTCACGAAGCTGATTCGGATGGTATTCCTTCGGATGGGAGTCATGGCCTACAAAACAAAACAAAGATAAATTCCTAAACCCTTGAAATGGTTAGTGAGAGTGCTTATGATGTTATGATGTTTATGATGTTATGTATTAGTATGCAAAGTGTTGTACCCCAAAATTTGCCCTCCCATTTCTCATTAATCTCTCCTCACAAGGCTCTTGAAGCTCAAGACTCAGTTAGGGTTTCATCTGCTCAAGACCTCCCCTTGCACTGGGGACTCAGAATTAGGGTTTGTGTTTGCACAAAGTTGTTTTGACCCAAAGTGCCCAATATGACTTTCATGCTTCATATTGGACTCCCAAGATTATCCATACCAAGTTTCAAGTCTTGATCCCAAGTTTTGCCCAGTCAATTGGACAGTTGACCTAGAAATCAACTGTATTGGGGGAAAAGTCAACTGTGGCCAATTGACAGTCAAATCTCATGAAATTTGATCCACATCAACATTATGAACTCATATGAACCATTTGATCAAGCTTGGATCACAATTCCACAAGAAATTTGATCAGATCACCAAAAGGGCAAAATGGTCATTTTTAGGGTTTTGACTGTACAAAGGCAATTTTTGACTGTTTGACCTAGCCAATGGCAAACTAAGCTCATATATGGACTCAAGGACCCCATGGAATTATCTTGACATGTTCATCAAACTCAAAAGATCCCAAGTACACAAGATTGACAGTTGAATTTCCCAGTCAATTGATCAATTTTGACTGTATACTGAAAAGTCAAACTTTGACTTTTTGGTCAAAATCAAGAGTCAAGATTCATTTTTCATCAAAATATGCCAAATCATGAAACTTGTTCACCAAGAAATCACAAATTGCAAATTAGGGTTTGAAAATGGAATTTTTCATAACTTAGAATTTTTCTAAGTTATGAAAAACCCTAATTTTTTCCCAACTTTGCCCCATCTTTTCACCATGATCCATTTTGATTCAAACAAAAGTCAAAACATGAAAGTTGTAGGTTGTTGCATAATCTACAACTTTGATTCACAAAGTTTTCTCATTTGAAGCTTGTATCTCAAGTTATAATTTTTTGAATAAGGGCACTAAACCATTTTTAACTTAGTAGAATTTTAACCTATTTTGACAAGGTTTTCTACCCCATTTCAAGGCCATTTTTCATACCCTTCCACTTGGAATTTCAATTTGCATTTCAAAGATGGATTGTAGTACACATTCCAAGCTTTCCAAAATGTCCAAGAACTTCTCAAACAACTTCATGGTTAGGGAGAATCGAATTTCACAATATAGCAAAAACTCACTTGTGAATTGGTCATTTTTCATGTTCATAAGATTATGCAACTTCTCAAAACCAGCATGCCCTTGATTACAGGTCCCTAAACCAAGTTACACTCATAAATTTAATGCATATTCTTTGTACCAAGACCAAGTTCTTTGAGTTCAAGCTTTGTCTAAAGGATTAATCCCAATTTGGAAAAAGTAAACTATCCATTTTTGCAAAAGTTCACTTTATGTCAAATGAGAAATCCAACAAGTACAAGCTAAATCTGAATGGCACAAGATTATGGACAAATTGCTCTGATCAAGAGAAGATTATGCAGCCCATTAGGAGGCCCCCTACATGCCTAGAACATCAAGTGGCATTTTGTTGCTTAGAAAAGAAGAAAGGTCCATATCTCACAACAACTCTCATCTCAGCTTAGGAACAGAAGAACAAACTTGTCAAACACATTACAAACATCACAACCAAGCTAATACACGAGCATTTAGCCCCCAATCCACCCTCCATCTCAGAATCACCCTCAAACTGCAAAAACAGAGTTGCCTCTGCAGTTTGAGGGCCAACTCCCATTTCCCTCGAGCATTCTTGCCAAAACCTGTTCCTCTACCTTCCTTACATCATATGCAAACTATCCAGAAGCTAAGGCCTGACCTGTAATCCCTCTAACAGCTTCCACCATTTTCACATTTTTGTTTTGCAGTTGAAGTTCTCTAGCTTGATTCAGAAGCTCTCAAGACAAAGTAAGCATTGAAACAGCATCCCTGGACCTCAAGGAAGCTTTTCCAATCATTACCTTGCACTGAAAGTTCCTCATTCTCCAGATAGAAGTTCAACTGAATAGGTAAAAGTTTGAATTCGTATCTTTCTTATTATGCATCTTTAGCCTTAAGTTTGTGAAGAAGCAAGGTTCTACTCATAGCCCTGAACATGTACATATCCATACTTTTCATTTCTTTTGCTTGAGCTGTGAGAATTTGAGGTTTGAAAATGGCAGAAAACTTAGGTTAAGATTTGGGATTGTTAAAATTCTCTCTCATTTCTGAGAGTTAGGATGAGTTTTTTATATATTTGGAATCGTGATTCAATGCTTGACATGTTTTGTGTTGAAAGTTTGTGCAAAATCTCAAAGAATCAGGATGTTTGAATCTCTGTAACAAGGCGCGCGTTTTGGCCAGAGGTTGAAGAAAGGTTGTGTTGGGCTGGGCCAGCTTCTGTTTTGCTTCTTACACCATCTATTTACTTTTGCACCCCCTGAGTCCATTTTGTTATTTTTAATGATTTTTTGATTTTTCTTTCTTATTTCTGATTTATTTATTTTGGCTCATAATATAAAAAATATAAAAATTATTTTTCTCACTATTTTTGAATTTATAGGCATTTATTTGTTTATTTCAAGTTATTTGTACATAAATACATATATATATATATATTATTTAGAATAAATAGGAAAATAATGTAAATACCATTTTTATTTTCATTTTTATTTTTGTATTATCTTCTTAAAATATTTTATACCAAATATACTTTTTTTATAAAAATTAAATATTATTATTTTTACATATAGTATTTATTTAATAAATTATAAAGACATACATATATATTTATTAATATGCTTAGAATAAAATATCCAAAAATGTACATATTTTATTTTTTATATTTAATATTAAAAAATGCCCTTTTTTACAAATATACTATATTTTATTTTATTTTTGTATGTAAATAATAAATATCATGTGAATTAACTAATTAATATGCATTTTGTTTGAAATTAGGTTTTTTACCCTAGAAACTAAAAAATACTCAAAAATAATACCTTTTTATTTTCTTATTTTATTTTGCATAAATAATATTTTTTTCATACATATGAAAACTTTCTTTTTGCATTTTTGCATATTTATTTAATTTCTATTTAATTGTGCAATTTACTTACCTTGCAAATATCCAAAAATGATGTAATAATTTAGATTTAAATCCTTGTCTAATATCCCCCATTTGTAAATTTGTACCCCCTTCCCTATATTATTATGTTGTAATAGCGTAGGAATTTAAATTTCGCACTTTATACGCTTTATAATTATACCATGTTAGAATTAGGGTTTGCATGCGAAAAAACGATAAAAAATAGTTTGACCTAATACAAGATAAATGAGCATGAAAATAAACAACACTTCTCACACTTGCACCCCTAGGGTATTCCACTTTGTTGCCTTCAAATAAATGGGCCATGTTGTATGTTGAATTTCTTTGGGCAAAGCAAATAATTTGAATGATCATAGTCCCTCGATAAAACTTTTCAAAACAAACAAAAACAAATGATCAAAGTCCCTTAAAGAGAATTGCCCAAAGATATTTAACGCCGTTGCAATTATGGTCCAAACGATGACCCGCGCCTGTCCCTTTTTCATCTCCTAAGACAAGATTGTCCACCAAATGCAATGGTGAAACAAAATTGTCAAAAGGTTTAAAACATAATAAAAATCTTTGAGGAAATTTTTAGGGTAGATAAACTCTTAAGTACTTGCTAACTTTCCAAGAAAACACTTGCCTAATTTCAAAACCCACTTCACAAACACTTTTCAAAATCAACTTTTTTCAAACCCTTGAAACATCTTTTTAAAAGATAAAACACCTTTTGTATAACATTCGAGTAAAGAATTGTTACAAGGTTAGCCTAATACAAGGCATCTTTTCAAAGCATTTTCAAAACCACACACAAAGCACCATTTCAAACAAATTGAAAACCAAGGCAAGTTGATCTAAGCAAGTACCTAAGAGCCCATGGATAACCGTGGATAGAAGGGGTGCTAATACCTTCCCCTTCTATAATCTACTCCCCGAACCCAAGAAAAATCTCAAAGGTTTTTGCTGTGCTTTTTAAACCTTTCCTTAGGATAAAATAAAAAGTCGGTGGCGACTCTTGCTCAACCGAAACATTTGCGAACACAAACGCAAAACCTCAAGTCAGTTCTCCCACCGTATCACAGAACTGGCGACTCTGCTGGGGATAATTTTAAAAGTGGAGTAACCTTAGGGCTTAGATCACTCTCTTGCATGACTAATTGTTTGATTTGTTTGATTTATTCTTTGGCTCCATTGTTTGGGTTTACAATCCTCCACCCGGATTTTGGGAAACATTCATAGATAGCAATACGTTGTGGAAACTGTGCGGGGTATACCGACACGGTCTAAGCAATAGCTATATTAGTGCGACATATTTGTGAGTACCGGTAACCCTTGAGTTCAATCAAGGAGAGTACGGGGCCGCTGAGTGATGTCACTAAGCACTAATGACCTAGAACCTTACTTGACCATCTTGGCCTTTTATTAGGGGTAGTGAGATGACCGGCTTTGGTGCAGTCCGAAGTTGGTAGATACTCGATACTACACTCATTGAGGGTTGTTTTCTTGGAATATTTTGGTCGCTAGTTAAGTGGCTAAACCAAAACAATGAACAATGAAAACAATCCAGTGATATTGAGCTCCTTAGAACCCGGTTACTATTTATAGGACAGGTTTTAAGCCAACCACACTCAAGAGGGTACTTACCTATGGAAACCCATGCAAGCCTGAAACTAGGGTTTGGTGTGATTTGCTTGTACATATGTTTTGTGCATACATCATAAACATCATGAAACATCATATGCATTTACTAACCATTTCAGGGGTTTGGATCTTCATCATTGTTTTTATTTTGTAGGTCATGGAAATACCTCGCAGAAATACCATCCAAGTCAACCTCGTGAGAATCTCTCCTCAACTCAAGGAGATCACTTCAAGAATTCCGGAAAATTCATCCTTCAGTGAAAGACATGGTAGATTGCTCAGCCTAGTCAACACCAACATTGAAGAAGACATGATGAAAGTGCTATTCCAGTTCTTTGACCCTCTTCACCATTGCTTCACTTTCCCTGATTATCAGTTGGTCCCCACTTTGGAGGAGTTTTCTCAACTCCTAAGAATCCCTATCCTTAATCAACTACCCTTCAACGGTACGGAGAAGGAACCAAAGCCTGAAGATGTTGCTCGAGCACTACATCTACAACCATCTGAAATCAAGGGGCATTGGGAAACCAGAAGCGGCGTCAAAGGATTCTTAGCAAAATTCTTGCTTGAAAAGGCACAAGAATGTTGGAACTCATTGGATCTTCAAGCCTTTGAAGAAATTGTGGCACTCCTGATCTATGGGTTGGTTCTGTTTCCAAACTCTGACCAATTGATAGATGTCAACGCCGTCAAAATCTTCTTGTCCAGAAACCCGATACCAACATTACTTGGGGACATTCTTCACTCATTTTACACACGAACAATGAGAAAGAGGGGTGTTCTCATGTGCTGTACTCCTATCCTCGCAAGGTGGTTTATTTCGCACCTTCCACAATCTGTCTTGAAGAATGATCAAGGTATAAGGTGGTCCCAACGATTGATGACTCTCACTCATTCTGATGTGCATTGGTGTTCTCGGTCCAGAGAAAATGTCATCATCGTCGATCGCTGCGGAGAATTTCCTAATGTTCCTTTACTTGGAATTAGAGGAGGTATCACCTACAACCCTTGTCTAGCTTTGAGACAATTTGGATATGCACGGAGGGATGGCCCTCATGACATGCTGATTCCTAGCCTAGTTTTTGACTTCGACAACGATGCGCAAGGACTTCGCCAAAGATTCATCAGAGCTTGGGGAAAACTCAACAAGGTTGATAGCAAGACTCTGGGACACAAGAACTCCATCCCTCTTGAGCCCTATCTCAAATGGGTACGAGCCCGAGCCCAAAGTCTAATAATGCCTTATCCTCATGTTCTCCCTATGATTAAAGAGCCCGTCAATGAAGGAGAGGTTCCCTACACCATCCTGCATCCAGACATGCCTACATCATGGGAGGAAATGCAGAAGAGTTGGATCCAGCTCAAAGAGGAACGGAACACTTTTGAAGCTAGCTACTACGCCAGTGAAAAGAGGGTTCTAGAGCTTACCCGCCGACTCCACGAGCAAGAGGCCCTCAATACCTACATCGCACCAAAGAGGATGCGCAATGTCTTTCTGCCTTGAGAAGTTTATTTTGTAATATTTAGCCCATGGGGCATTTATGTACTAACAAATTTCTTCTTATTAATATGACGTGCGTTCTTCTTTGTCTGAAACAATTTTGAATGTCCTAAACCCTTGAATGCATTGCATGCATAAGCATACCATTCATCATGTGCATAAGCAGGTCTCACTCCAGGGTTCCTTATCTGTCTGCTGTTTATTTCAGTAGGATGGATCTCGAGCAAACAGTCAAAGACCTACAGGCTCAGAACGCACAGTTCCAGCAACTCTTGATGACCTTGGTCAAGAGTCAAGAGGATATCAAGACTCAACTGGAAAATAAGGACCCAGTGAAGAAGAAGAAGAAGAGGGTTGGAGTGGCCACTTTGGGGAGAAGATTCAACGGAGAGGCTCGGAGAGTGCTCGATTTTCCTCCCACTTCTGATGAAGGGACTAGTAAAAGAGATCAAGTTGTGGTGCCTTCCGAGTCTGATGCGGAAGAGGAAGAAATTGAAGAGGAGGAAGATTATTCCGATCAGCAATATCCTCCAGCGGATGACAAATACAAAGGTTTAGAAGACAGATTGGCTGCCATGGAATTGCAAAGGGTACCGGGTTTGGATTTTGAAGACATGGGCTTGGTCGCCGGAATTGTGATTCCACCAAAATTCAAGGTACCAGTGTTTGTGAGGTACGACGGGCTATCCTGTCCTAAAATGCATCTCAGGTCTTATGTGAGAAAAATTCAACCCTATACGGCAGATAAAAACCTCTGGATTCACTTCTTTCAAGACAGTCTGTCGGGAGCTCAGTTGGAATGGTTTTATCAGTTAGAAGGAACCAGTGTTAGAAATTGGGAAGATTTGGCCACCGCTTTCTACAAACAATACCAGTATAATTCCGATCTTGCTCCTACTCGTACCCAACTTCAGGGTATGTCGCTAGGAACAAGTGAGGGATTCAAAGAATACGCACAGAAGTGGAGGGATTTGGCTGGCAGGGTGCAGCCTCCTTTAACCGATCGTGAACTCGTTGATATGTTTCTTGGGACCCTATCTGGGCCATTTTTCAATCATTTAATTGGTAACTCTTCCGCGGGGTTTACTGATTTGATCTTAACAGGCGAGAGAATTGAGGCTGGCATCAAGTCAGGAAAAATTCAAAAGGGTGTTACTACAAATGCTGAGAAGAAACCTTTTAAGAAGGAGACAGCTATGGTATATTCTCAGAAAAGAGCGGGGAAGGTGGAGCGTCGGCCGACTGTGGGGGCCGTAATGATTCAAAACACTCCAAGTGAGCAGCCTCGCTATAACCAGGCCAGACCAAATCAGCAACGGGTAGAAAGGCCACACCGGCAATTCACCCGTATCAATATGACTCCAGCACAGGTGCTTCCCCATCTGTTGAAATTAAATCTTGCCACTATCAAGGAAGCGCCAAAGAGTGTGAATACGTCTTCCCCGCATTATCATGCCAATGCCAAGTGCGCCTATCATTCAGACAGTGTTGGACACGACACCAATGATTGTTGGGCACTCAAGCATAAGATTCAGGACCTGATAGAGGCTAAGGAAGTAGAGTTTGACGCTCCAGAAAAACCCAATGTGATATCCGCACCTATGCCGAAGCACGGTCGGAATGTTAATGCCATTGAAGAGGATCTGTATGTTGCTGACGTTAGTGATCTGACTACTCCACTGTTAACCGTTAAGTTGAATTTGTTGAGGGCCGGGATCTTCCCGGGGTGTAAGGAAGATTGTTACTGTTGCCACTCTCTGCCGTTTGATTGTCCGCTATTGAAGAAGGGCATCCAAGGCCTCATGGATAGCCGACAAATTTTGTTCGAGAAAGTTCTTACCGTTCCAGTTCATGTTGAAAATATCTCAATCATAACCATTCACGCCAATCTTTCCGAGGCCGTCAAAAAGCCAGTTAAGATTACACCAGCTGCAAAGTCTATACCTTTGAAGATAACAATGCCAGGGCCTGTTCCCTATGTCTCCGAGAAGTCGATACCTTGGAACTATGGTGGTGACATCTACTACCATGGTATCAAGCAAGTTGAAATAATTGAAGAAGATTCAGATGATGAAGAAGCCAGCATTAGTAATATTGCGGGCACCAGCAAAATCACCAGGAGTGGGAGGATATTTTCTCCAGAGATTGCTCCTCCAAAAGCAGTCTTTGGACCCTCATCAGCTAAAGAAGTCATCCCTGCACCAGTGAAGCTCTCCGCCAGAACGCCTTTGATTGAAGAAATTTTCATTCCTAGTGCTGTCTCTCCTACCATTGCCGATAAAGGAAAGGGAATACAAGATGAACCCGTCAGGACGAGGGCTCAACCTTTGGTAATTCCAGAAGCTTCCAAGAAAGAAATGGACGAGATTTTGAGGATAATCAAGAGAAGTGATTACGATGTGGTGGAACAGTTGGGGCAAACCCCCTCCAAGATCTCCATGCTGGCACTGTTACTTTGCTCAGAAGCGCACGCTCAAGCTTTGATTAGGTTTCTAAAGGCAGCTCATGTGCCCCAGGAAACCTCTGCAGATCAATTTCAACATTGCGTGGCTAGCCTGACTGCAGACAATGGGCTAGGCTTTTCTGATGCCGACCTGACCCCTAAAGGCCGAAACCACAATGATGCGTTGCATATTTCAATCGAGTGTCGCGGAACCACCCTTGCACATGTTCTGGTTGATACCGGTTCATCACTGAATGTCCTGCCTAAGAAGGCCTTGGACCGGCTAGATTGCGAAGGATTGGAATTGAAGCCAAGTGATATTGTCGTCAGAGCTTTTGATGGGTCGAAAAGAATGGTCCATGGAGAAGTTGAAATTCCTGTCAAGATAGGTACTGAGGTGTTTAAATCCACTTTCTACGTAATGGACATCCGCCCATCATACTCCTGCCTGCTGGGTAGACCTTGGATACACCATGCTGGGGCAGTCACCTCATCCCTGCATCAGATGCTGAAGTACCCTGTCAAGGGAAAGATCATTACTGTCCACGGCGAAGAAGAGTACATGATTAGCCATTTAAATTCTTTCCGGTATGTGGAAGTTGAAGGGGAGTTTATTGAGACACCGTTTCAACATTTCGAAGAAGTGTTTCCTGAGATAGCAGTGGCGAAATTGGCAGCTGAGGCACCAAGGCAGATGGCCAGGATGGCATCTCTGGAAGATGCAAGGGCTGCAGTTAAAGAAGGGAAGAACTCGGCGTGGGGGCAGCTACCCGATTTTCCGCATAAGGCTGACAAGTCTGGATTAGGTTTCACAGCGGCCGGTCAGAAGGCTATGCGCCGGTCAAAGATTGAGAGGGCGCCAGTCAAAATTTCTCCTTACAGAATCAACGCCTTGGAAGATGAAGACAAGGACAGCAACATTGAAGATTGGGTTTATCCAACTGTCGGAGGAGGGTTGAGCAATTGGGAGGCAAAAGACTTTGTCCCCATCACTTTTATTCCTCAGTAATTTATCTATCGAATATTTCCTATTTTGGTCTGTAATATTTTACTTTCAAACAATCCGTATACTATCTTTTTCACCTCTTGCCTTGCCCGGGGCATGTAGGTCTACTTGTAAGGGTTTTGACTATTTTTCATATTCATATGCCATGTTTAATGATTCATTGGACGTTTTTCATTTGATAAACTGCTTGTGTTCATTTCCTTTCCTTTTGCATTTTTGTTTAAGGATGGCTATCCCTTACACACACCCACCACTCACCAATGCAGGTACCTATCCACTCCGGATTCCATGGGTGACTATTCTGCTGTATCTTTCAATAACTCTGAAGACCTGGTCAATCTAGCCGAGTATGAAGATAACGAAGGTTGTGAAATACCAGGGGAACTAGCCAGACTTCTGCAACAAGAGGAAAGAGCCATCTTACCGCATGAAGAGCCATTGGAAACTGTCAACTTGGGAACCGAGGAGAATCGGAAGGAGGTGCAAGTGGGTGCCAACCTGAAACCAGAAGTTAAGGAACGCTTGGTACAGTTACTGAATGAGTATGTTGAAATCTTCGCTTGGTCCTATGAAGACATGCCAGGTTTGGACACAGATATCGTGGTTCACCGTCTCCCCACAAGAGAGGACTGTCCACCGATCAAGCAAAAGGTTCGCCGAATGAGGCCTGACATGTCCGAAAAGATCAAAGCAGAAGTAATGAAGCAGTTCAATGCTGGCTTTTTGGCTGTTACATCCTATCCTCAATGGGTCGCTAACATTGTACCAGTGCCTAAAAAGGATGGCAAAGTCAGAATGTGTGTGGACTACCGGGATTTGAATAGGGCCAGCCCTAAGGATGACTTCCCGCTACCTCATATTGACATCTTGATCGACAATACAGCTCAGCATAAGGTGTTTTCCTTCATGGACGGGTTCTCGGGCTATAATCAAATCAAAATGGCCCCCGAGGATATGGAGAAAACAACTTTTGTCACACAATGGGGCACTTTCTGTTACAAAGTGATGCCGTTCGGGCTAAAGAACGCCGGGGCAACTTATCAACGCGCCATGGTAGCTTTATTTCATGACATGATACATCATGAGATTGAAGTTTACGTAGACGATATGATAGCTCGGTCGCAAACAGAGGAAGAGCACCTTGAACATCTGGAAAAGCTGTTTGCCAGATTGAAAGAATACAAATTAAGGCTGAATCCAAGCAAATGCACTTTTGGAGTTAGGTCCGGTAAACTCCTGGGATTCATTGTAAGCAACAAAGGCATTGAAGTCGACCCGGCGAAAGTAAAGGCAATACAAGATATGCCTGCTCCCCGTACTGAAAAGGAAGTTAGAGGTTTCTTGGGGCGCATAAACTATATTGCCAGGTTCATCTCACATCTGACCTCTACCTGTGAGCCAATTTTCAAACTCTTGAAGAAAGATCAGGTAGTGGAATGGAACGACGATTGTCAAGCTGCTTTTGATAGAATCAAGGAATATTTGCTAGAACCTCCTATTCTGATGCCACCCGTCGAAGGAAGACCTTTGATCATGTATTTGACCGTCTTGGATAATTCAATGGGGTGTGTTCTGGGCCAGCATGACGAGTCTGGTCGAAAAGAGCATGCTATTTATTACCTTAGCAAAAAGTTTACCGACTGTGAGACTCGCTACTCACTGCTCGAGAAAACTTGCTGCGCTTTGGTATGGGCTGCTCGCCGACTAAGACAGTATATGCTGACTCATACTACCTTGTTGATATCCAAAATGGATCCTATCAAATATATCTTCGAAAAGCCCGCATTATCTGGAAGGATAGCTAGATGGCAAATGATCTTAACTGAGTATGACATCCAGTACACCACCCAAAAAGCTATAAAAGGGAGTGTATTAGCTGACCATCTGGCTCATCAGGCCATTGAAGACTATCAACCCATGAGATTTGACTTCCCAGACGAGGACATCATGAATTTGGACAACATTGAAAGTGACGGACCGTATGACGGACCCGAAAAGGGATCCCGATGGACCCTGTACTTTGATGGTGCTTCAAATGCACTTGGAAATGGTATTGGCGCAGTACTCATTTCTCCGGAAGGTTGTCACACTCCTTTCACAGCCCGACTTTGCTTCAGCTGCACAAACAACATGGCTGAGTATGAAGCCTGCATCTTTGGTCTCAAGGCTGCTATAGACTTGGGGATCAAATCTTTGGTTGTATTCGGGGATTCGGCTTTGGTCATCAGCCAGATCAAAGGAGATTGGGATACCAAACATCCCAATCTGGTTCCATACAAAGAACATGTTCTGACATTGTTGCCTCATTTCGAGCAAATTACCTTCGAGCACTTCCCGCGAGAAGAGAATCAGCTAGCAGATGCTCTAGCCACAATGTCCTCCATGTTTAAACTCAACTGGGATAACGAGGCTCCCCAAATCACCATCGAGCGAATGGATGAACCTGCGCATTGTCACGAGATTAATATCGAAGAAGTAGTGGAACAACCTTGGTTCCATGAAATCAAAAGGTATCTCGAGACCCAAGATTATCCTGAAGGGGCTTCCGTGAATGACAAGAAGTTCTTAAGGAAATTCGCTGCTAAGTTCTTCCTGAGCAACGGCATCCTTTACAAACGAAGCCATGATTGCATATTACTCCGGTGTGTGGATAAAGCTGAAGCAGAGTTGATTATGACCGACATACACAGCGGACCATTTGGCACTCACTTGAGCGGGCATACAATGGCTAAGAAGATCCTAAGGGCAGGCTATTACTGGTCTACCATGGAGGCTGACTGCCATCAGCATTCCCGTACTTGTCACAAGTGTCAAGTCTATGCTGACAAAGTTCATATCCCTCCGGTTCCCCTCAACGTCCTGACTGCTCCGTGGCCCTTTGCAATGTGGGGCATTGATATGATTGGAGAGATCAAGCCCACGGCTTCCAACGGACATCGCTTCATCCTGGTTGCCATTGACTACTTTACTAAATGGGTCGAAGCGGCTTCCTTCGCCTCTGTCACCAAAAATGTGGTTGCCCGCTTTATCAAACATAACCTCATATGTCGGTATGGTGTTCCAGACAGGATCATCACGGACAACGGTACAAATCTGAATAATACGATGATCACTGCATTATGCGAACAGTTCAAGATTTACCATCACAATTCATCTCCCTATCGGCCGAAGATGAACGGTGCTGTGGAAGCTGCGAACAAAAACATTAAAAAGATTATTCAGAAAATGACAGTCACTTACAAAGACTGGCATGAGATGTTACCGTTTGCTCTGCATGGATACCGCACGACGGCACGTACTTCAACTGGGGCAACCCCATTTTCTCTGGTTTATGGCATGGAGGCTGTTTTGCCTATGGAAGTTCAGATCCCTTCTCTAAGGATCATGAAAGATGCAGGTTTGAATGAAGATGATTGGATGCAGACCCGACTTGATCAACTCAATCTGATCGACGAAAAGCGACTTGCTGCTATATGCCACGGTCAGACGTATCAAAAACGGATGATCAAGGCTTTCAACAAGAAAGTTAGGCGTCAAGTGTATCAAGTCGGAGATCTAGTAGTCAAACGGATTATCTTACCGCAAAGTGATCCCAGGGGCAAATGGACTCCTACATATGAAGGACCATTTGTGATCAAGAGTATATTTTCTGGTGGCGCAATGATTCTGACCACCATGGACGGTGACGATTTGCCACACCCTGCGAACGCAGACATAGTCAAAAAATACTACGCATAAAGTAACCCGACAAGTCGAAAACCCGAAAGGGCGGCTTGGGCAAAAATGGGCATCCCGGTGAACCGAAAACCCGAAAGGGCGGTTCAGGCAAAAGTTAGGGATAAAAACAAAAAAATCTGTACACCCGGCAAGTCGAAAACCCGAAAGGGCGGCTTGGGCAAAAAGGGGTTTCCCGGTGGATCGAAAACCCGAAAGGGCGATTCAGGCAAAAGTTAGGGAATTAAAGCGTATGACTATGTCTCGTCGGATCACTTCAAAGACAGTCTCTTCATCAACCGGTTCCAGGTTTGATCAATCCAGCCATCGTCAAACGAAGCATTGAATGGACAGAGGTTCAGAGTTGTGAAAGCTACAGCAGAACGGAATCCCATGGAATTATTTCACATAGCCATCTTTATTTTGTATAAATTTTTCAAATATTTACGGCAAGATCCTCTTACTAGGATGATTGTTTCCTTTGTACAAATATACTCAAAGAAAATCAATACAAATACTCTTCCCAAAATTTGTGTCATCTCCTTTTTTTTGTTTTTTTTAGCACTATTCGCTTTATTTTGAGAAACGTCCAATGTTTTGTTAAATAGGCATATGCATTTGAAACATGATCAATTCCTAATTAAAACCTAAGAAAAGGATTACTGATAGGATGAAAGTACAGATGGATATTTTGACACCTTTTCAAAGGAAATCCCTCAAGACCTGTAATCCACGTCCCTGGCAAACCCTGAGGTCTCTCTCCAGCAGACCCTCGAAGCTTGTCCCCAGTAAGGTTCTGAAAGGTATTCCCCGCAGAGTACGGACGCCCCTCCCGGGTTTTATTCAAAGTTATTCCTCATAGAGGCTTATAACTGGGTTATCCTCAGCTAACAACCAGGTGAGATCGCGCTCGCCAAAATTTTTTTCCCATCCCCGGCGGAGTTCATCAAAATTCCTCGGAGGAGGTTATCTTTGCAAAATCCCCAGCCAGAGAATCTTCCAGAAATCATTTTCCCTCAGAGTTTAATCTTCAGTACCTCCAGCAGATCAAAAGCTTCAAATGGACAATCCCCAGCGGAATCAGACTTTTAAACCTTCTCCCCACAGAGTTTTTAGAAGAAAAATCTTGAGCTCCCCAGTGAAATTTCCAGAGGTACTTCTCTCCTGGCTGAAGATTCTCAATCTAGTCTCCCCAGCTTTAAGTCTACTAGTTTGGTACTCCCCAGTAGAAGACTCCGGGATTTCCCCAGAAGATTGGTATACAACCCAGGACTTATTTTCCCCGGTAGCAATCAGGATACTTCTATCTTCCGCTGTCCTGGATTCATTTATCCTATGCAAGACAGCTCTCCAGCTTACATGCACATCCATTTACATCCATAACACAAAATATACATTATATCATGCATCATAGCATTGCATACGACTAACTCTTTGCCTTTTTAGGTAAGATCAGTCGACAGACTAAAATCATTCAAATCTTCAAGACTTCTGAAAACAGTTCACGGGTTCTCCAAGTAAACGGATGTTAACCTATCGCTTGTTCAGATTCTTCTCAAGACTTCTGAAAACAGTTTATGGATTCTTCCCAAGTAACGGATGTTAATCTATCGCTTGTTCAGATGCAACTTTTGAAAACAGTTTACGGACGCTTCCCAACAACGGATGCTGCTCTATTGCTTATTCAACTTCAAGATTTCTGAAAACAGTTCACGGGTTCTCCAGTAACGGATGTTAACCTATCGCTTATTCAGGTTCAACTTCAAGACTTCTGAAAACAGTTCACGGGTTCTCCAAGTAAACGGATGTTAACCTATCGCTTGTTCAGATTCTTCTCAAGACTTCTGAAAACAGTTTATGGATTCTTCCCAAGTAACGGATGTTAATCTATCAATTTGTTCAGATGCAACTTTCTGAAAACAGCTTACAGGTTCCTCCCAACAACGGATGTCAACCTATTGCTTGTTCGGACCCCCAATTCAGAAATGGTCCAAAGCTTGGACAATTTCCTAATATTCCCTTCCAGATGGCATCTTTAAGCCCATCCCCGACAAGTTTCTGTCACTCTCTCAGGTGGCATCGTTAAGCCCATCTCCAAATGGCATCTCTAAGCCCATTCCCGCATCCAGTGCTTTGACAAATGCAAATTTCCGGGCACTCTAGTGTCCAATCTCCTTTTACCCTCGAGTCGCGAAAGGCAAGCCTGCCAATCTAACTCTTCGGATTCAAGAAGATTGAACAGGGGCAACTGTTGTACCCCAAAATTTGCCCTCCCATTTCTCATTAATCTCTCCTCACAAGGCTCTTGAAGCTCAAGACTCAGTTAGGGTTTCATCTGCTCAAGACCTCCCCTTGCACTGGGGACTCAGAATTAGGGTTTGTGTTTGCACAAAGTTGTTTTGACCCAAAGTGCCCAATATGACTTTCATGCTTCATATTGGACTCCCAAGATTATCCATACCAAGTTTCAAGTCTTGATCCCAAGTTTTGCCCAGTCAATTGGACAGTTGACCTAGAAATCAACTGTATTGGGGGAAAAGTCAACTGTGGCCAATTGACAGTCAAATCTCATGAAATTTGATCCACATCAACATTATGAACTCATATGAACCATTTGATCAAGCTTGGATCACAATTCCACAAGAAATTTGATCAGATCACCAAAAGGGCAAAATGGTCATTTTTAGGGTTTTGACTGTACAAAGGCAATTTTTGACTGTTTGACCTAGCCAATGGCAAACTAAGCTCATATATGGACTCAAGGACCCCATGGAATTATCTTGACATGTTCATCAAACTCAAAAGATCCCAAGTACACAAGATTGACAGTTGAATTTCCCAGTCAATTGATCAATTTTGACTGTATACTGAAAAGTCAAACTTTGACTTTTTGGTCAAAATCAAGAGTCAAGATTCATTTTTCATCAAAATATGCCAAATCATGAAACTTGTTCACCAAGAAATCACAAATTGCAAATTAGGGTTTGAAAATGGAATTTTTCATAACTTAGAATTTTTCTAAGTTATGAAAAACCCTAATTTTTTCCCAACTTTGCCCCATCTTTTCACCATGATCCATTTTGATTCAAACAAAAGTCAAAACATGAAAGTTGTAGGTTGTTGCATAATCTACAACTTTGATTCACAAAGTTTTCTCATTTGAAGCTTGTATCTCAAGTTATAATTTTTTGAATAAGGGCACTAAACCATTTTTAACTTAGTAGAATTTTAACCTATTTTGACAAGGTTTTCTACCCCATTTCAAGGCCATTTTTCATACCCTTCCACTTGGAATTTCAATTTGCATTTCAAAGATGGATTGTAGTACACATTCCAAGCTTTCCAAAATGTCCAAGAACTTCTCAAACAACTTCATGGTTAGGGAGAATCGAATTTCACAATATAGCAAAAACTCACTTGTGAATTGGTCATTTTTCATGTTCATAAGATTATGCAACTTCTCAAAACCAGCATGCCCTTGATTACAGGTCCCTAAACCAAGTTACACTCATAAATTTAATGCATATTCTTTGTACCAAGACCAAGTTCTTTGAGTTCAAGCTTTGTCTAAAGGATTAATCCCAATTTGGAAAAAGTAAACTATCCATTTTTGCAAAAGTTCACTTTATGTCAAATGAGAAATCCAACAAGTACAAGCTAAATCTGAATGGCACAAGATTATGGACAAATTGCTCTGATCAAGAGAAGATTATGCAGCCCATTAGGAGGCCCCCTACATGCCTAGAACATCAAGTGGCATTTTGTTGCTTAGAAAAGAAGAAAGGTCCATATCTCACAACAACTCTCATCTCAGCTTAGGAACAGAAGAACAAACTTGTCAAACACATTACAAACATCACAACCAAGCTAATACACGAGCATTTAGCCCCCAATCCACCCTCCATCTCAGAATCACCCTCAAACTGCAAAAACAGAGTTGCCTCTGCAGTTTGAGGGCCAACTCCCATTTCCCTCGAGCATTCTTGCCAAAACCTGTTCCTCTACCTTCCTTACATCATATGCAAACTATCCAGAAGCTAAGGCCTGACCTGTAATCCCTCTAACAGCTTCCACCATTTTCACATTTTTGTTTTGCAGTTGAAGTTCTCTAGCTTGATTCAGAAGCTCTCAAGACAAAGTAAGCATTGAAACAGCATCCCTGGACCTCAAGGAAGCTTTTCCAATCATTACCTTGCACTGAAAGTTCCTCATTCTCCAGATAGAAGTTCAACTGAATAGGTAAAAGTTTGAATTCGTATCTTTCTTATTATGCATCTTTAGCCTTAAGTTTGTGAAGAAGCAAGGTTCTACTCATAGCCCTGAACATGTACATATCCATACTTTTCATTTCTTTTGCTTGAGCTGTGAGAATTTGAGGTTTGAAAATGGCAGAAAACTTAGGTTAAGATTTGGGATTGTTAAAATTCTCTCTCATTTCTGAGAGTTAGGATGAGTTTTTTATATATTTGGAATCGTGATTCAATGCTTGACATGTTTTGTGTTGAAAGTTTGTGCAAAATCTCAAAGAATCAGGATGTTTGAATCTCTGTAACAAGGCGCGCGTTTTGGCCAGAGGTTGAAGAAAGGTTGTGTTGGGCTGGGCCAGCTTCTGTTTTGCTTCTTACACCATCTATTTACTTTTGCACCCCCTGAGTCCATTTTGTTATTTTTAATGATTTTTTGATTTTTCTTTCTTATTTCTGATTTATTTATTTTGGCTCATAATATAAAAAATATAAAAATTATTTTTCTCACTATTTTTGAATTTATAGGCATTTATTTGTTTATTTCAAGTTATTTGTACATAAATACATATATATATATATATTATTTAGAATAAATAGGAAAATAATGTAAATACCATTTTTATTTTCATTTTTATTTTTGTATTATCTTCTTAAAATATTTTATACCAAATATACTTTTTTTATAAAAATTAAATATTATTATTTTTACATATAGTATTTATTTAATAAATTATAAAGACATACATATATATTTATTAATATGCTTAGAATAAAATATCCAAAAATGTACATATTTTATTTTTTATATTTAATATTAAAAAATGCCCTTTTTTACAAATATACTATATTTTATTTTATTTTTGTATGTAAATAATAAATATCATGTGAATTAACTAATTAATATGCATTTTGTTTGAAATTAGGTTTTTTACCCTAGAAACTAAAAAATACTCAAAAATAATACCTTTTTATTTTCTTATTTTATTTTGCATAAATAATATTTTTTTCATACATATGAAAACTTTCTTTTTGCATTTTTGCATATTTATTTAATTTCTATTTAATTGTGCAATTTACTTACCTTGCAAATATCCAAAAATGATGTAATAATTTAGATTTAAATCCTTGTCTAATATCCCCCATTTGTAAATTTGTACCCCCTTCCCTATATTATTATGTTGTAATAGCGTAGGAATTTAAATTTCGCACTTTATACGCTTTATAATTATACCATGTTAGAATTAGGGTTTGCATGCGAAAAAACGATAAAAAATAGTTTGACCTAATACAAGATAAATGAGCATGAAAATAAACAACACTTCTCACACTTGCACCCCTAGGGTATTCCACTTTGTTGCCTTCAAATAAATGGGCCATGTTGTATGTTGAATTTCTTTGGGCAAAGCAAATAATTTGAATGATCATAGTCCCTCGATAAAACTTTTCAAAACAAACAAAAACAAATGATCAAAGTCCCTTAAAGAGAATTGCCCAAAGATATTTAACGCCGTTGCAATTATGGTCCAAACGATGACCCGCGCCTGTCCCTTTTTCATCTCCTAAGACAAGATTGTCCACCAAATGCAATGGTGAAACAAAATTGTCAAAAGGTTTAAAACATAATAAAAATCTTTGAGGAAATTTTTAGGGTAGATAAACTCTTAAGTACTTGCTAACTTTCCAAGAAAACACTTGCCTAATTTCAAAACCCACTTCACAAACACTTTTCAAAATCAACTTTTTTCAAACCCTTGAAACATCTTTTTAAAAGATAAAACACCTTTTGTATAACATTCGAGTAAAGAATTGTTACAAGGTTAGCCTAATACAAGGCATCTTTTCAAAGCATTTTCAAAACCACACACAAAGCACCATTTCAAACAAATTGAAAACCAAGGCAAGTTGATCTAAGCAAGTACCTAAGAGCCCATGGATAACCGTGGATAGAAGGGGTGCTAATACCTTCCCCTTCTATAATCTACTCCCCGAACCCAAGAAAAATCTCAAAGGTTTTTGCTGTGCTTTTTAAACCTTTCCTTAGGATAAAATAAAAAGTCGGTGGCGACTCTTGCTCAACCGAAACATTTGCGAACACAAACGCAAAACCTCAAGTCAGTTCTCCCACCGTATCACACAAAGCAAGCAAGTTGTTATGTACACACAAAGCAGACAAGTCCTTAGGTTTAGGCTTGCATGGAGTTTGTAGGTAAGTACACTCTTGAAGTTTAGTTGGCTCAACCTGTCCTAGAAAGTAACCGGGTTCTAGGGGATCTCAATATCACTGATCTTTCTTCATCAGGCATTGTCTCAGCACAATCAAAATTTTCTTATGGCCGAGGTATCCCAAAAGTCCAATCTCAATGAGTGTAGTATCGAGTATCAACCAATTTTCAGCTTTCTGCCGAAATCCTCTATCTCACTACTTCCTAATGGCCAAGTTGTTCAATTAAGGTTCTAAGGTCAGTTAATGCTTCATGATGCTGCTCAGCGGCCTCGTATTCTCCTCGATTCAACACAAGGGATACTGGTACCAACAAATATGTCACACTAACGTAGCCATTGCTTCAAAAGTATCGGTCTAGGCCATACAGTTTCCATAATCTATTGCTACTTACCTAAAAGGTGCCCCAGATCCGGGTAAAGGATCAAAACAAGCCCAAACAAGGAACCATAATGTAAAGCAAGCAAGTCAAACAAAGAAAGCAATTAAAGGTGATATAGCCCTAAGGTAACCCCACTTTTAAAGCCTCCCCAGCAGAGTCACCAATTCTGTAACACGGTGGGAGAACTGACTTGGGTGTTTTGCGTTTGATCACAATTGTTGCGGATAGCAAGAGTCGCCACCGACTTTTCTTTTATCTAATAAGGAAAGGTTGAAAAGAACAGGAAAGACCTTTCGAGATTATTTCTTGAGTTCGGGGGTAGGTTATGAAAAGGGAAGGTAGCACCCTTTCCATCCGTAGTTATCTACGGGCTCTTAGTTGCTTGCTATATCACTTGCTTTTGTTTGAAAATGTGCTTGTGATGTGGTTTTTGAAAGTATTTTGATAACGTCTTTGTAATGGTTCTCGTTTCTATAAGAACACGTACAAAGTATTAGTTTTTGAAAATAGTCCAAAAGAGGTGTTTATGGAATGTGTTTTTGAAAGTGATTTTGAAAAGTGTCTTTGTAATGATTCTCGTTTCTATAAGAATGCGTACAAAGAGTTTTGTCTTTTGGAAATGTTTCGATTTGAAAGTGTTGGTGTAAATTTTTGTTTGTTTGTGAGCAAGCGAGCAACTACGAGCGTCCTACCTACTCAAAAGGTCTAATGTTATTTTCCTCCTCCTTTAGATATTTCTATCTTACCATTGATTTGGTAAGAAGCCCTATCGTTGGATGTGAAGGGATGGGCGTGGGACATCGTTTTAGCAATTTCGTTTAGGGACTAGATTGTTTACCGAAGGCAACATTGAGGGTCATCGAGGGACTACGATCTTTTATCGAGGGTCTTTGCTAAAACACCCATATTCGAGGGACATGACTATTTTTTCGAGGCAACAAGTGAGATTACCCTAAGGGTGCATGTGTGAATAGTGTATTTGATTTGCATGCATTTAGTCTTTGATTTTTAGGTTGTCTACTTGTTTGTTTTATATTGTCATACATTCTAATTACTAACATTTTTACAAAAGTAATAAAAATGCAGAAAATAAATTCTACACTATTACAATCATATTGAATAGCAAGAAAATGTAAAGACAAAACAAAATAAAAGGAGGAAAGAATGAGCTTCCGATCTAGGCAGAAACACCCTTCGATTCTGCCCCTCCTGGCTCCCTTCGATTTTTCCTGGAAAGTAGTGAGGACACACCTTTCGATTTGGGCTTAGCCTGAAGCATAAGATGTAGCCTTCGATTCTGCCTCTCTGCTTCCTTCGACTAGGTCCTGGAATCAGCATGAGGTGTATCCTGCCTTTCTGCTTCCTTCGATTGGGGCCTAGAAGTTAGTGTGGTAGCCTAAGGTTGTGTTTCATACTTCCTTCCTCATGTTTCTTTCGTTTGGGATTTTAAATAACAACATGGCCTGAGGCCATGCTAGCATTGTCTTATGGCCATGTTAGTTCTTAAAGTATATTTAATAAACCAAGAAATAAAACCAAAAGGATTAGCAATGAAAACAAACTAAAAAGGTGTAAATGAAAAGGAAATCAATTGTTATGTACATGCTTCAAACGAAGAGTTTAAGGTCAGAATGACTTACCTTGCTTGAAGCTGGAACGTGTGCTTTACTTTGAGTGCCTTGGAAGCTCCTGGATTCAAAGAGAAGAAACGAAGGTGACGTTTCTAATGCTGGATTCGAAGGAGAAGAAAAGATGTGGTGTTCTTTCTACTGGATTCGAAAGAAAACAAAGTGCGGGGATTGCTTCAGATTCGAAAGAAACAAGTGTTTAGATTCTGGGTTTGTGTTTAATGTTTGGGAATCTTAAGAGTTTTTGAGAGTTTTTGAGAGTTTTATGATTTCTTGAAGATTATTTCCACAACCAAAAAGTACTTTTTAGCTTGCAAATGCTTCTCTATTTATAGAGAAAACGTTGAAGGTGTTTGAAGTAACCAGGTTTGTAGGATAACAAACCATGGTTTGGTTGAAAATGAAACAAGTTTAGTCCCTTTTCGGTGTTCCCATGTTTCCAGTACAAGTGGGGTTTACTGGCAGGAGATTGGACTTATGCTTCTGGCACTGCTTTTTGTTCAGACACAAATCAGATTGGGAGCTGATTTTGTGATAAAAGTACTCTTTATGAAAAAAGGGTACGTAGCCTTTTGCTATTTTATCCAAGAATGGTATTATCCATTAGACAAAGTGTTATACCCCAAAATTTACCATCTCATTCCTCAAGGCATTTCTCACAAGGATTCTCAAGATTCAAGCTTGCACAAGTACAATTGGATTTTTCAATATCAAGTTAAAAAGGAAACTGTTAAAAAAGGGGAAAACAGATAAAAATAATACTTTTGACAAAATCGGGGAAAAATAAGTCTTCTTCAATTTACTTCCTTCGATTGGCCTTTTGGTCTCTTTCGATGCAAGCTTGGCTTGCATCCTTCGACTGGGTGTGGGCCTCTGGCATGCTGGCTTGGATTCACAAGGCAGGAGCTTCCTGCATGCCACCTTCGATTGCATCTTTGGCCTCACATGGTTCATAATGCAATGGCTGCCTATATGCCTACTTCGGTTGGATGTTTAATGCTTGCATGCCTATGTTGACTGGACAAATATTTCCACATATGCTTGCTTTGATTCACAAGTTATTGGTTGGCTGTGTGCAGCCTTCGATTGAGCTATAACCTTTTTTTTACGCGCAAGAGGTGCCCACAAGGCCAGCAGGCACGAGGCAAGAGCCTCATGTAGCCTCCTTCGTTTCTAAGGCAAAAAGCCTCATTTTGGCATCCTTCGATTGCACATTTTTGCCAACCTAGCATGCCTCTTTCGTTTGGGCATGTGACTCCCTTCACGCAAGTCTTCATTTGAGCATTGGCCTCTTGTATGTTTGCTTTGGAGTCACAAAGTTTAGACCTTCTGCATGCAGGCTTCGACAGGGCATTAGTTATGTTTACACTAGCTTCGACTGGACACATTTCCCTTTAGTATGCTTCAATTCCACCCTTGACAACCTTCAACACACATGGTTGGTGGATTTGAAGGGCATACATATGAGTCCCTGTCGAAGGATGTACCTTGCTAGTCCATTTGAAGGACACATTTGGTCCTTTCAAAGATACATGCATGCCCATTCAAGGGAGATGTCTGGTTGTCCCATTCGAAGGACATGTTTGATGGCCAATTTGAAGAACTTACAAGGCCCACCTTAAGGCATACTTTGGTGACCCATCCAAGGGGCACACTTTTGGCTCCTTCGAAGGATGTATAAAAAGGCCCCATTCGAAAGACACTTGTTCAGTAAAAAACCAAATATTGTTGTTTAAAGGAGGATCTAGTCGAAGGAGGGTCAAAACGAAAGGATGAAATATTCAAAGATGATTGCTGCCAAGTTCAGGCCTGGTACACTAGCCAAAACTACTGCACAACAGTCCTGAAACACTGTCCTATTCTTGCACCAAAATGGCATACAAACACTGTCCCTCAAAAGCTACAAAGAGCAGTTTACTCAAATTGTTCAAATTATTTTGTTTTCCCTCCAAAACTTCAGCCAGCTTTGCCTATAAATAAGAGGCTCCACAACATGTATAGGGACTGGACAACACATCCAGAGACTTGTGGGTGGAACGAATCATCAAAAACACAAACACTTACACATTCTTAAACACCAACCCATAATCTAAAGATTTGTCACCTTCGAATATGAAACATCCCCACACTGTTACCCTTCAAATCCAATAGGAAGAACATCACACTTGTTCTTCTCTTTCAAATACAACATTAGAAATGTCGCCTTTGTTTCTTCCCTTCGAATCCAGAAGCACTCAGAGCAGAAACTTAAGGTCCAGCCCACACGTCCCAGCCTCAAGCAAGGTAAGTCACTCTTAACCTTGAACCTTTCATTTCTAGCATAACATGTGAATAAACTTCCTTTTCGTTTCAAACATTTACATACCATTGTTCTTCTTTTCGTTTCCACCCTTTTAATTTGTTTTCATGGCTAATCCTTGTGGGTTTTGTTTCTTGGTTTATTAAATATGCTTTAAAAACTAACCTGGCCATAAGACCAATGCTAGCATGGCCTCAGGCCATATTGCTATTTAAAGTCTCAAATGAAAGAAACAGGGGGAAGGAAGTATGAAACGAAGCCTTAGGCTTCCACACTAACTTCCAGGTCCAAACGAAAGAGGAAGCCAGAGGCACGCCCATATTGACTTCCAAGCCCCAATCGAAGGAGGCAGCAAATGACTTAAAGTAAAGAGGGAAATCCATGCTGGAAGAAAGAGGCAGCCAGAAGGATGGCCATGCTTATTCCAGGCCCCAGTCGAAGGAGGCAGAAAGGTAGAATCGAAGGCTACATCTCATGCCTCAAGTTAAGCCCAAATTGAAGGGCATGACCTTACTGAATCCAGGCCTAAGTCGAAGAGATCCAGAGAAGCAGAATCGAAGGATGCTTCTGCCTAAATCGAAAGAGCCCTTTTTCTTTCCATTATTTTATTTTGCCTTTACATTTTCATATTTATCAATATGGTTGTAATAGTGTAGGATTTATTTTCTGTATCTTTATTACTTTTGTATAAATGCTAGTAATTAGGATGTATGGCAAGATAAAAAACAACAAGTAGACAACCTAAAATTCAAAGACAAATGCATGCAAATCAAACACACTATTCACACATGCACCCTTAGGGTAATCCCACTTGTTGCCTCAGAAAAATAGTCATGTCCCTCGAATATGGGCGTTTTAGCAAAGACCCTTTGTTGTACCCCAAAATTTGCCCTCCTCTTTTTCCACAAGAAATCACAGCTTCGGGCGTTTCCTGATTTTTCAGATTGGCGTAAGAACCAGTCAAACGGACTTTTCTTATCAGTTAGACAAATTTAGGGTTCTCTTTGATTTTAAAGCAGTTCAGGCAGATTGCTAAGGTTTGTTTGAGTTTGACTCAGGTTTTGACCAGGCAGGCGCTTCTCTGACATTTAATCAAGAATCAGGGTTTTTGTGCGCCTATTTCTCAAAAAGAATTAATTTTACAGTTCTTTTCAGTTTACTCTGAGATTTGGATTGAGGCATTTGAATCAAGAGTTTGCAGTGTTTGATTAAATCAGTAAAAGGAAAAGACATTTGGGCATGTGTTGATTTGACTGTGCATTGCTATGTTTAATTCGGAGCGCCGGACCTTTATTAATTATTTCTTTTTTCTAAAGTCAGAATAATTGGATTTATTTCCAATTGTTTTAATTTAAGAAATTCAAATAATTAAGTTAAACAATTGAAAGGAAATAAAAGGAATTAATTGATCAAAAAGGATTTCATTCATCTTTAATTGTTTTGTTACAATTTATTATTTGAACAAACTGTAAATTTATTTACATCTTTGCTTACAATAATAATAGTACAAATAATTGAAATGAAATAAAACTATCCTAAAAAATCCCTAAGTCTTCATCTTCTATCCATTTCTCCTTTGCTCAATTATTATCATCTGCAAAACAAAGAAGAAAGAAAAGTCAAAGCAGATAAAATAATTAAAAGCAGACAGATAAAAATAATTCATCATTAAAAGCAACTGGCCGGAATCAGTTTGCCCTCTCTGCAAATCACGAGATTTCTCCCGGTTCACAAAGAGGGATGAAAGATGCTTGCAAAAGAAAAAGACATGAAATGCACAAAAGTTGTAATTGCACAATTTCAAAATGGTCAAACAAACTGCATAGTTCATGGTTCAAGTTTGTCAAAAGCTGCTTAATTCCAAAAGTTCTAAACCAAGGATAAAAGGCAAACTGAACTAGGCCAACAAAGTCCAAACTGAGTTCCAATTTCAAACTTTCCACAAGCTGCCAAAAAGCTATCAAAAGGCTATTCAAAACAAGTACAAAATGCTGTCACAAAGAAGCAGAAAATATGGAAAAAGAGATAAAAGTATGCAGTGTAAAACAACTATTGCAAGCAAACTCTTCAAAAGTCATCATTTTCTAGCAGTGCTTTTTCAGTAAAAGGACATATTTTAAACAATATTTTATGCTTTAATCTGTACTAGAGAGAGAGAGAGAAGAGAGAAGAAGAAAGAGGCTTACAGGCTTAGGCTGGACAAGATATATAAAACAATGATATCAACATAGTACCATGGAGAGGCAGAAACAACATAAACAAAATCAGTTCACATTACAAACATAAAAAAACCTGTCAAGAATCATAAGCCTTAAACCATTTCCTAACCCAACCTGTCAAAACAAGTTTAAACCTGCAAACAGAGATTCAAAGCCAAGCCTTAAACACTCAACCTACATAAGCCTTTCAACACAGGCCTGTAAGCACACTAAGCCTCAAATAAACCCAAGCCTTACCATTCAAAACACCTTCACTTGTCCAAAACAAACACATAACAAAAAAGGCCTAACCTGCATTCAAAGAGCTCTAAGCCTAAATCTGCATTAAAGATTCAAACACAAACTGAAGCCCAAGTATCAAAGCCTCTAAAGCCTGAAGCATCAAACCAAATCCAACCTGCCTCTAAACTGTCTAAGACCAAAAGCCTGAAGCCTAAACCATAAAAGCCTTAACCATCAAAATAACATGAAAACCTGAACGGTCAAGCCTCAAAATGAAACCAGGAGCCTAACCAACAACCCCCCCCCCCCCCCCCTCAGAAATGTGTTCATCATTGGGGCAAGCATACAAGCATACAAGCAATAAGCAACTAAGAGATCTCAGGGTCCAATATCATACAGCAGCAGAAGCCAACAAGAAGAAGAAGATAAAGAAGCATCTCAGGGTACACAGGCAACTCAGAAGCCAACAAGAAGAAGAAGATAAAGAAGCATCTCAACATCAAGCATATCAGCAATAAACAAATATTCAGAGGCAACTCAGTATCTCAGAGATATACATACAAAACATCTCAGACAAATCATCATTGAAGGCAGGCGAGGCTAAAAAGAAGAAAAGGCAAAGACACATGTACCAATTTTTCCAGCAAGACTAGCATCATTGTCGTCCTCGCGCTTGGCCATCCTCGACGCCTCCGATTCATCCTCCTCCAACAAGGTAATATTATTTCTTTCTCTTTTCAAAAACCTCATTCAGAAGCAACAATAACAACATAAAATCAGTACACTTAATCAAAACATGAAATCAAAAAGAGCTAACGGAAACTCTAAGGCATAAAAGAGATTTGTTTTTACCGTTTCTTGGCGCTACCACGCTCACCCATGGAGAAAGAGGATAGATGGTGGCGTTGGTGGCCTTGGGCAAAGGACATTGTTCAGTAGCTTAGCCGGAGAAGATGAAGACGAAACCACAAACGGCGCCTCTGTGTTTCACAAACTCACAAACTCTAGTTCCAAAATGAAAACAAACTTTGAGAACCCTAAAATCATTTGTGTCAAAAACGCATGGGCCTTGCCCTTTTTCACGCCTAAAGCCCACTAAAAACTGGCCTACACCCCCCCCCCCCCCCCCACGTGCTTCTGCTTTGTTTGGGCCAAACAAGTCCCTAGGCCCATTCTTTTTTGTTTTGTTTTTTAACTAACCCTTTTTTTATCATCTTATTTTTTTCCTCTTATGATTTAAACTAACATACTATATTTTTGTTTTGTAAATCAAATAATACATTAACACTATCTTTTTATATATATATAAAAGGTTCTTAATTACCCTTTTTTTCTTCTATTTTTAGCTAGTATAAATAAAATATGTAGAGGAATAGAATTTTTTTTGAGTTAAATAATTGTTCTTAAGTTTAAAACAATTTTCATTCTTTTTTCAACTAAAACTTTGTACATAAAAATACTAAATACAAATACACTAACATTAATACATAATACATAAAACTTAAAACAATTTTCTTTTTCTTAATCTTAAAACTTTTTAAAAATGTTTGTGCATAATTACATCAATACATAATTTTTCTTTAAGTTAAATACTTTTCTTTTCTTAAAATATTTTCTTTGTACCTATTAACAAAAACACTAGAATAAAAAATTAAAATAAACCAAATATTTAATTTTTCATTAAGTTAACAATACTTTATAATACATTAAAACACATATTTCTCACCTTTTAAATAAATCATACACTTACACATTTACAATACACAAATACATCGATACATTTACTTTGCTTTACACATATACATTTGCTATTCTTATACATTGCTATACATTATATTTTACATTTGCGCAATTCGATTTGGTTGTAAATTATTTGGATACTACCCTCCTATAAGTCCCATCCCCCATTTGTAAATAATTGTACCCCCATCCCCGGATACTCATTTGTAATAGTTTAGGACTTTAAATTCCCGCAATTTATCGCTTTCGAATTATGCCATGATAGATCTAGGTTTGTATGTACATAAAATCAAACGCTAGATAACCTAATACAAGACAAATACATCAAATCAATACACAATCACACTTGCACCCCTAGGGTAATCCCGCTTGTTGCCTTCCAAAATGGGCCATGCTTGCACGTCGAGTCTATTTGGCAAAACAATTCAAAATGATCATAAGTTCCTCGATGGCGCTTTTGAAAGTTGCCTAATCAAAATGATCATAGTCCCTTCAAGCAAAATTGCCAAAGATACTTGGCACCATTGCATTCATGGTTCATACGATGACCCGCGCCTGTCCCGTTAATATCCTAACGCAAGATTGTCCACCAATAACAATGGTGGAACAAAATTGTTAAAAGGGTTAAAACATGAGAAAAACCTTTGAGTAAATTTAGGGGTAGACAACTCTTAGTTACTTGATCAACTTGAAAAACACGCTTGCCTACTTTTCAAAACCCACTTCACAAACACTTTCAAAACAAACTTTCAAAACATTTGAAACATCTTTTTGAAAAGATACACACCTTTGTAAAACATTCAAGTAAAGAATTGTTACAACGGTTGCCGAGACGAAGGCATCTTCTTCAAAAACATTTTCAAAACACACACACACACGCACCATTTCAAAGCAATCGAAAATCAAGGCAAGTGATCTAAAACCAAGTAACTAAGAGCCCATGGATAACCATGGATGAAAAGGGTGCTAATACCTTCCCTTTTCATAATCTACCCCCCGAACCCACGAAACATCTCAAAAGGTTTTTCCTGTGCTTTTTAACCTTTCCTTTAGGATAAAATAAAAAGTCGGTGGCGACTCTTGCTAAACTGAACAAGTGCGAAAACAAACGCAAAACCTCAAGTCAGTTCTCCCACCGTATCATAGAACTGGCGACTCTGCTGGGGACAATCTAAAAGTGGGGTTACCTTAGGGTTTAGATCACCATTACATTCTTGCTTTGTTTGCCTTGATTGTTTTACTTTTTGGGTCCTTGTTTGGGTTTGTTGTAAATCCTACACCCGGATTTGGGGGCACCTTTTTAGGTAAATAGCAATAAAACTGTGAGGGAACTGTGCGGGGTATACCGACATGGTTGAAGCAGTAAGCTATGTTAGTGCGACATATTTGTGAGTACCGGTAACCCTTGAGTTCAATCAAGGAGAGTACGGGGCCGCTTGGTGATGTCGTGAAGCACTAACGAACTCTTAGAACCTTAATTGACCATCTTAGCCTTTTTAAGGGTAGTGAGATGACCGACTTTGGTGCAGTCCGAAGTTGGTAGATACTCGATACTACACTCATTGAGGGTTGTTTTCTTGGAATATTTTGGTTGCCAGTTAAGTGGCTAAACCAAAACAATGAACACGGAAAACAATCCAATGATATTGAGCTCCTTAGAACCCAGTTTCTATCTTTAGGACAGGATGAGCCAACTAACTTCAAGAGGGTACTTACCTGCAACCCCATGCAAGCCTAAACCTAAGGACTTGTTTGCTTTGTGTGAATATGATTACCTGTATATACACTCACTTGATTTTTGCATACATGTACATAACATCATAACATCATACCATAGCATTTTTCACTAACCACTTCAAGGATCTCGAGGGTTCTTTTGATGCAGGGTCACGTTGAACCAGACGTCTACCAATGGGCAAGAGGTTTCTCCTCTAAAAAAATGCCATCAAAGATCAAGTGCAACAACTTGAATTAGGGGCTATGACCCACTCGACATGGTGAGCTTGATTCTCGTGGAAAGACATCCACCGATGCAAAGTTCTCCAATCAAAGATCAAGTGCAACAACTTGAATCAGGGGCTATGACCCACTCGACATGGTGAGCTTGATTCTCGTGGAAAGACATCCACCGGGGCAAAGATCTCCAATCAAAGATCAAAGTTCAAACATTCTCTTGTGTTTACCCCAAGAGATCCTTGAAAGCATGCATCCATATATCATGCATTGCATCTTGACGATTTTTTCCTTTTTCAGGTTTCCTTACTCTCCTACTGTTTATTTCAGTAAGAGATGGCTCTAGAGAGGACTGTCAAGGATATCCAGGACCAGACTGCTCAGCTGCAGGAAATGTTCTTGAACCTGTCTCTGGGGCAAGAAGAAATGAAAGCTCTCCTCACAAAGGGCTTGGTCCAGGAGACTTCAAACAATGCCAGGAGCGATCAGTTGGAAGCACTGCAGTTTGATTTGGCAACCTTGAGGATCCAAGTGATGGGGCAACTAGTGGGCCAGATGGCTCTCATCTAGGACCTGTCTCAAAGACAAGAGGAACTCAGAGTTCTCGTCAGCCAACTGCTTCGGAACAGCCAACTGGGGCAGACATCTGGGGTTGAAGAGCAAGTCACCACTCAACCCCCCTCCAGTCAAGAAGACAAGGGGAAGACTCCTTTGCTTGATTCAGGGTCATAATCCCATCAACAACCTCGCCAGCGTCAACGGGGTAATCGGCGTAAGCAAGAGACGTCGGGAAGACAGTTCACTGAGACTGACATACCATCATCTCTAATTCTAGAGCGCTTGTTGGAGGTCAATCTGACTGCTTTGAGGGATCCTATTCGGAAGCCCAATACCTCCGCTCCTAACTATCATCCTGATGCATTTTGTGTGTACCACTCTTACAGCCCGGGGCACGACACCGACGACTATTGGGCCTTGAAGAACAAAATTCAAGATCTGATTGACATTGGAGTGCTGAGGTTCATGCCAGACGGAGAGATGAAAATCTTCCGTTAAGGAGTTCTCCACCTGAAGTGACAAAGCTCAAACTGAAAGACTTTTGCTTCATTTGAATTTTCACAGTTGTAATTTCTTTTGTTCTCAAACAATTAATTGTTAATGTTAAACTCTGTTCATTAATGCATTGCATATGTTTGTCTTGAATTCATCCATTCGTTTTCACTACTCTTATGCTTTCTTTATGATATTTAACTCTTGATAAAAAGCTGCAAGCCTTTAGAGGGAGGATGACGAAACAATACCATAATCTCATGCAGTATGCTTTTGAACAGACCTTGCTGATGATGTACATGCATTTCTTTCAATTCCCAAACACTGGAGTTATAAGGAAGATAATCCCTAGTCAACCCCTTCAAGCCAAAGAAGTAGGAGTTTTCTGTTCTAAACAAATCAAAACCTTTGATATAAACCTGGGGCAGGGTAGTCTCTCAGTTAATTCAAAAAAAAAGGGGGGTGCGCATTGAAGTCGCAAACTCCCAGTTCGTAATGCAACGAACGACATCAACAAAAAAGCATTCCTCTGGAATCAAAAGACCATGATGGTTCCCTATCACATAGACAGTCGATCTCTCAAAAGAGAAAAACCCACCAAGCCAAAACCTGTAAAGGAGGCTTAAGAAAGCTGGGGCATCCCGCTGACTGTAATCTCGAAAACAGGAACATTTAGGCAAAAGTTAGGGATAACAAATCAAAAGAAAGAGGTCATTACAAATCCTCAACAACATGAAAAAATGTTGCAAAAGAAAAAGGAGATGATGACTGTCTTCCAAAATTCAACTGGTGAACCATCATGAAGTTCGACGCACAATTAACTGAGCTTAGGATTGAAGAACATCACGGAGAGCGGGTGGGTACAAATATACTTTGAGCCTTTATCCTTTGTTTCTTAAACCGTGAACCAGGCCACGTTACAACCCTTCAAAAGTCCTAATTGAAGCATGGGTTAGTTCGAAAGCATACTGTTCAAAAGGTATCCTGACTCCTGTAAGGCTTTGCTATAAATCATATGTTGATCTGTCTTATAAAAAGTTTTCTGCTAAAAAACGCATTTTTCAAAACTTCGAGACAAACATAAACTTTGCATTGCTTGAATATCACTGTTCGCATTTGGCTTTTGTTTGACAGCGGAGAAATTCATACAGCGAATGTTCGGAGGAACGAAAACTCTCTCAATGAGTAAAATCACTTCAAAAGGATGACACTTCCATTGACAAATCTCCTATCAACAAGGGGGCTTGACATGTCACTATCCAGTTAACCTGGGGCAGTCCAGTCAAGATTTCAACAAATCTCTCAAAAGTTCAGTGAACTTGGGGCAAGCCTCCCTCACCATCACTTGGGGCATTCGAATGTCAAACTAAAGGTTGTTCGAAATTTCCTTCATCACCTGCTGGAAGTTACGATCAACATCAAAGATTCCTTCATCACCTGTCGGAAGTTACGATCGTCAAAGATCAACTTCTCACAAAATTCAAGTTATGAAGCCCGGATTTGACCGGATAGTATCTTGATCTCTACAGCACATTGTGAAGACCGGACTACGACCGGATAACAGTGTCAGACTACCGCAAAGTCTGGATTATGACCAGATAGTGGGATCTCCTGAATTCAAGTTATGAAGCCCGGATTTGACCGGATAGTATCTTGATCTCTATAGCATATTGTGAAGATCGGACTACGACCGGATAACAGTGTCAGACTACCGCAAAGTCTGGATTACGACCAGATAGTGGGATCTCCTGAATTCAAGTTATGAAGCCCGGATTTGACCGGATAGTATCTTGATCTCTACAGCATATTGTGAAGACCAGACTACGACCGAATAATAGTGTCAGACTACCGCAAAGTCTGGATTACGACCAGATAGTGGGATCTCCTGAATTCAAGTTATGAAGCCCGAATTTGACCGGATAGTATCTTGATCTCTACAGCACATTGTGAAGACCAGACTATGACCGGATAACAGTGTTAGACAATCGCCAAACCTGGATTACGACCAGACAGCAGTCAAGAGTACTACGAAGCTTGGAATCGACCAGATAGTGGTATATCTTTAACACGAGCCGTGAAGCCTGGATTACGACCAGATAGTAGTTAACCCTCAAGAATGAAGACTCTCATCCTCAAAAACCTCAGAAGATTGGTATACTCCCAGTTTCTGACCGTTAACAGCATGAAGATTCTCATCACCTCAGAAGATTGGTACACTCCCAATTTCTGACCCTTAACAAAATCAAGATTTCTAGAAATAGTTCAAGATGTGACCCAAAGATGGCGACATTCTATAACTTATTCAGAATTTCTTTCCAGAAATAGTTCAAGATGTGACCCAAGATTTGGCGACATTCTATAACTTATTCAGAATTTCTTTCCAGAAATAGTTCAAGATGTGACCCAAGATTTGGCGACATTCTATAACTTATTCAGAATTTCTTTCCAGAAATAGTTCAAGATGTGACCCAAGATTTGGCGACATTCGATAACTTATTCATAATTTCTTTCCAGAAATAGTTCAAGATGTGACCCAAGATTTGGCGACATTCTATAACTTATTCAGAATTTCCTTCCAGAAATAGTTCAAGATGTGACCCAAGATTTGGCGACATTCTATAACTTATTCAGAATTTCCTTCCAGAGATAGTTCAGATGTGACCCAAGATTTGGCGACATTCCGTAACTTATTCAGAATTTCTTTCCAGAAATAGTTCAAGATGTGACCCAAGATTTGGCGACATTCTATAACTTATTCAAAATTTCTTTCCAGAAATAGTTCAAGATGTGACCCAAGATTTGGCGACATTCTATAACTTATTCAGAATTTCTTTCCAGAAATAGTTCAAGATGTGACCCAAGATTTGGCGACATTCTATAACTTATTCATAATTTCTTTCTATAAATAGTTCAAGATGTTACCCAAGATTTGGTGACATTCCGTAACTTATTCAAGATTTCATTCTAGAGATAGTTCAGATGTGACCCAAGATTTGGCGACATTCCGTAACTTATTCAAGATTCCCTTCTAGAGATAGTTTCAGATGTGACCCTTATTTGGTGACATTCTATAACTTATTCGAGATTCCCTTCTAGAGATAGTTTCAGATGTGACCCAAGATTTGGCGACATTCCATAACTTATTCCAGATTTCATTCCAGAAATAGTTCAGATGTGACCCTGATTTGGCGACATTCTATAACTTATTCCAGATTCCCTTCTAGAGATAGTTTCAGATGTGACCCTGATTTGGCGACATTCTATAACTTATTCCAGATCAATACCTGCAGCAATCAAAAGATTCTTGTAATCCCCAGCCAGAGAGCCTTACAGAATCTAATTCCCCTCAGAATCAAGTTTCAAGATCCCCAGCAGAGCTAAAACTTCCAACTATCAATCCCCAAGCAGAGTGAAGACTCTCGTTCTCATTTCCTTACAGGATATTAGAATATTCCTCAGTGAAGATCTCCTCAAGACAGGAACCCCCAGTAGATTGGCATACAACCCAAGCTTCTGATTCCCCAACAGTGGTCCCAGGACTTCTCATCTTCAACGATCAAAAGATTCTTGCCCTCCCCAGCAGCAGCCAAGGATTTATTTTCCCCGGCAGCAGTCAAGATTCTTTTGTCTCCAGCCATCCAGGATTCATCTATCCTCAGCAAGACAGCTCATCAGCTTACATGCGCATTCATCATATTCATATCATAAACATTGATATAACATACATTGCATCATGCATCATGACATTGCATACAACTAACTCTTTACCTTTTCAGGTAAGATCAGTCGACAGACAAAGATCATCATCTTCCGAAATTCTTTCTAGAAATAGTTCAGATGTGACCCAGACACGGCGACATTCTGATACTTATTCAAATTTCATTCCAGAGATAGTTCAGATGTGACCCAGACACGGCGACATTCTGATACTTATTCCAGATTCATCCAGATGCAGTTTTACACGGACTCATCATCAGGAAACCCCACACCGGTTCCTCCTCCACTTCAAGACTTCTAAAAACAGTTCACGGGTTCTCCAAGTAATGGATGTTAACCTATCGCTTGTTCAGATTCTTCTCAACTCCTGAAAACAATTTACGAACACTTCCCAACATGGATGCTGCTCTATTGCTTATTCAACTTCAACTCCTGAAAACAGTTTACGGATTCTCCAAACATGGATGTCAATCTATTGCTTGTTCAGACCCTCAGTTCAGAGATGTTCCAAAACATGGATGCCTTTCTGATACTCGTCCACTCACCAATGACATACAATTCAACATTTCCAGATGGCATCTATAAGCCCATCCTCCTACCAACATTCCAAATGGCATCTATAAGCCCATTCCCGACAAAGTTCTGTCACACCTCCCGATGGCATCTGTAAGCCCATCTCCACAACTATCCATTACACTTCCAAATGGCATCTTTAAGCCCATTTCCCGATGGCATCTCTAAGCCCATCCCCCAACCAGATTCTGTCATATCACCAAATGGCATCTGTAAGCCCATTCCCTCTACCATCACATCACCGAGTGAAAATTTTTGGGCACTCTAGTGTCCAATCTCCTTTTACCCTCGAGTTGCGAAAGGTAAGTTTACCAATCTAACTCTTCAGGTTCAAGAAGATTGAACAGGGGAAACTGTTGTACCCCAAAATTTGCCCTCCTCTTTTTCCACAAGAAATCACAGCTTCGGGCGTTTCCTGATTTTTCAGATTGGCGTAAGAATTAGTCAAACAGACTTTTCTTATCAGTCAGACAAATTTAGGGTTCTCTTTGATTTTAAAGCAGTTCAGGCAGATTGCTAAGGTTTGTTTGAGTTTGGCTCAGGTTTTGATCAGGTAGGTGCTTCTCTGACATTTAATCAAGAATCAGGGTTTTTGTGCGCCTATTTCTCAGAAAGAATTAATTTTACAGTTCTTTTCAGTTTACTCTGAGATTTGGATTGAGGCATTTGAATCAAGAGTTTGCAGTGTTTGATTAAATCAGTAAAAGGAAAAGACATTTGGGCATGTGTTGATTTGACTGTGCATTGCTATGTTTAATTCGGAGCGTCGAACGTTTATTAATTATTTCTTTTTTCTAAAGTCAGAATAATTGGATTTATTTCCAATTGTTTTAATTTAAGAAATTCAAATAATTAAGTTAAACAATTGAAAGGAAATAAAAGGAATTAATTGATCAAAAAGGATTTCATTCATCTTTAATTGTTTTGTTACAATTTATTATTTGAACAAACTGTAAATTTATTTACATCTTTGCTTACAATAATAACAGTACAAATAATTGAAATGAAATAAAACTATCCTAAAAAATCCCTAAGTCTTCATCTTCTATCCACTGCTCCTTTGCTCAATTATTATCATCTGCAAAACAAAGAAGAAAGAAAAGTCAAAGAAGATAAAATAATTAAAAGCAGACAGATAAAAATAATTCATCATTAAAAGCAACTGGCCAGAATCAGTTTGCCCTCTCTGCAAATCACGAGATTTCTCTCGGTTCACAAAGAGGGATGAAAGATGTTTGCAAAAGAAAAAGACATGAAATGCACAAAAGTTGTAATTGCACAATTTCAAAATGGTCAAACAAACTGCATAGTTCATGGTTCAAGTTTGTCAAAAGCTGCATAATTCCAAAAGTTCTAAACCAAGGATAAAAGGCAAACTGAACTAGGCCAACAAAGTCCAAACTGAGTTCCAATTTCAAAATTTCCACAAGCTTCCAAAAAGCTATCAAAAGGCTATTCAAAACAAGTACAAAATGCTGTCACAAAGAAGCAGAAAATATGGAAAAAGAGATAAAAGTATGCAGTGTAAAACAACTATTGCAAGCAAACTCTTCAAAAGTCATCATTTTCCAGCAGTGCTTTTTCAGTAAAAGGACAGATTTTAAACAATATTTTAAGCTTTAATCTGTACTAGAGAGAGAGAGAGAAGAGAGAAGAAGAAAGAGGCTTACAGGCTTAGGCTGGACAAGATATATAAAACAATGATATCAACACAGTACCATGGAGAGGCAGAAACAACATAAACAAAATCAGTTCACATTACAAACATAAAAAAACCTGTCAAGAATCATAAGCCTTAAACCATTTCCTAACCCAACCTGTCAAAACAAGTTTAAACCTGCAAACAGAGATTCAAAGCCAAGCCTTAAACACTCAACCTGCATAAGCCTTTCAACACAGGCCTGTAAGCACACTAAGCCTCAAATAAACCCAAGCCTTACCATTCAAAACACCTTCACTTGTCCAAAACCAACACATAACAAAAAAGGCCTAACCTGCATTCAAAGAGCTCTAAGCCTAAATCTGCATTAAAGATTCAAACATAAGCTGAAGCCCAAGTATCAAAGCCTCTAAATCCTGAAGCATCAAACCAAATCCAACCTGCCTCTAAACTGTCTAAGACCAAAAGCCTGAAGCCTAAACCATACAAGCCTTAACCATCAAAATAACATGAAAACCTGAACGATCAAGCCTCAAAATGAAACCAGGAGCCTAACCAACAGCCCCCCCCCCCCCTCAGAACTGTGTTCATCATTGGGGCAAGCATACAAGCATACAAGCAATAAGCAACTAAGAGATCTCAGGGTCCAATATCATACAGCAGTAGAAGCCAACAAGAAGAAGAAGATAAAGAAGCATCTTAGGGTACACAGGCAACTCAGAAGCCAACAAGAAGAAGAAGATAAAGAAGCATCTCAACATCAAGCATATCAGCAATAAACAAATATTCAGAGGCAACTCAGTATCTCAGAGATATACATACAAAACATCTCAGACAAATCATCATTGAAGGCAGGCGAGGCTAACAAGAAGAAAAGGCAAAGACACAGGTACCAATTTTTCCAGCAAGACTAGCATCATTGTCGTCCTCGCCCTTGGCCATCCTCGACGCCTCCGATTCATCCTCCTCCAACAAGGTAATATTATTTCTTTCTCTTTTCAAAAACCTCATTCAGAAGCAACAATAACAACATAAAATCAGTACACTTAATCAAAACATGAAATCAAAAAGAGCTAACGGAAACTCTAAGGCATAAAAGAGATTTGTTTTTACCGTTTCTTGGCGCTACCACGCTCACCCATGGAGAAAGAGGATAGATGGTGGCGTTGGTGGCCTTGGGCAAAGGACATTGTTCAGTAGCTTAGCCGGAGAAGATGAAGACGAAACCACAAACGACGCCTCTGTGTTTCACAAACTCACAAACCCTAGTTCCCAAATGAAAACAAACTTTGAGAACCCTAAAATCATTTGTGTCAAAAACGCATGGGCCTTGCCCTTTTTCACGCCTAAAGCCCACTCAAAACTGGCCTACACCCCCCCACGTGCTTCTGCTTTGTTTGGGCCAAACAAGTCCCTAGGCCCATTCTTTTTTGTTTTGTTTTTAAACTAACCCTTTTTTTATCATCTTATTTTTTTCCTCTTATGATTTAAACTAACATACTATATTTTTGTTTTGTAAATCAAATAATACGTTAACACTCTCTTTTTATATATTATATAAAAGGTTCTTAATTACCCTTTTTTTCTATTTTTAGCTAGTATAAATAAAATATGTAGAGGAATAGAATTTTTTTTGAGTTAAATAATTGTTCTTAAGTTTAAAACAATTTTCATTCTTTTTTCAACTAAAACTTTGTACATAAAAATACTAAATACAAATACACTAACATTAATACATAATACATAAAACTTAAAACAATTTTCTTTTTCTTAATCTTAAAACTTTTTAAAAATGTTTGTGCATAATTACATCAATACATAATTTTTCTTTAAGATAAATACTTTTCTTTTCTTAAAATATTTTCTTTGTACCTATTAACAAAAACACTAGAATACAAAATTAAAATAAACCAAATATTTAATTTTTCATTAAGTTAACAATACTTTATAATACATTAAAACACACATTTCTCACCTTATAAATAAATCATACACTTACACATTTACAATACACAAATACGTCGATACATTTACTTTGCTTTACACATATACATTTGCTATTCTTATACATTGCTATACATTATATTTTACATTTGCACAATTCGATTTGGTTGTAAATTATTTGGATACTACCCTCCTATAAGTCTCATCCCCCATTTGTAAATAATTGTACCCCCATCCCCGGATACTCATTTGTAATAGTTTAGGACTTTAAATTCCCGCAATTTATCGCTTTCGAATTATGCCATGATAGATCTAGGTTTGTATGTACATAAAATCAAACGCTAGATAACCTAATACAAGAAAAATACATAAAATCAATACACAATCACACTTGCACCCCTAGGGTAATCCCGCTTGTTGCCTTCAAAAATGGGTCATGCTTGCACGTCGAGTCTCTTTGGCAAAACAATTAAAAATGATCATAAGTCCCTCGATGACGCTTTCGAAAGTTGCCTAATCAAAATGATCATAGTCCCTTCAAGCAAAATTGCCAAAGATACTTGGCACCATTGCATTCATGGTCCATACGATGACCCGCGCCTGTCCCGTTAATATCCTAACGCAAGATTGTCCACCAAATACAATGGTGGAACAAAATTGTTAAAAGGCTTAAAACATGAGAAAAACCTTTGAGTAAATTTAGGGGTAGACAACTCTTAGTTACTTGATCAACTTGCAAAACATGCTTGCCTACTTTTCAAAACCCACTTCACAAACACTTTCAAAATAAACTTTCAAAACATTTGAAACATCTTTTCGAAAAGATACACACCTTTGTAAAACATTCGAGTAAAGAATTGTTACAACGGTTGCCGAGACGAAGGCATCTTCTTCAAAAACATTTTCAAAACACACACACACGCACCATTTCAAAGCAATCGAAAATCAAGGCAAGTGATCTAAAACCAAGTAGCTAAGAGCCCATGGATAACCATGGATGAAAAGGGTGCTAATACCTTCCCTTTTCATAATCTACCCCCCGAACCCACGAAACATCTCAAAAGGTTTTTCCTGTGCTTTTTAACCTTTCCTTTAGGATAAAATAAAAAGTCGGTGGCGACTCTTGCTAAACCGAACAAGTGCGAAAACAAACGCAAAACCTCAAGTCAATTCTCCCACCGTATCACACCCTCGATAAAAAATCGTAGTCCCTCGATGACCCTCAATGTTGCCTTCGATAAACGATCTAGTCCCTAAACGAAATTGCTAAAACGTCCCATAGGTTGCCTTCTATGACTATAAAAACATCTCACGCCCGTCCCTTCACATCCAATGATGGGACTCGATAAAATATCGTAGTCCCTCGATGACCCTCAATGTTGCCTTCGATAAACGATCTAGTCCCTAAACGGAATTGCTAAAATGTCCCATATGTTTCCTTCTATGACTATAAAAACATCCCACGTCCATCCCTTCACATCCAATGATGGGGATTCTTACTAAATCAATGGTAAGATAGCAACATCTAAAGGATGAGGGAAAGAACATTAGACCTTTTGAGTAGGTAGGATGCTCCTAGTTGCTCGCTTGCTCACAACAAAAACATTTTATACACCAACACTTTTATTTGAAACATTTTCAAAAGTTAAAACACTTTGTACGCGTTCTTATAGAAATGAGAACCATTAAAAAGATACCTTTTCAAAATCACTTTCAAAAACACATTCCACAAACACCTCTTTGAACTATTTTCAAAACTAACACTTTGTACGCATTCTTACAGAAACGAGAACCATTACAAAGACGTTTTTTAAAATACTTTTAAAAAACACAGCACAAGCACATTTTCAAACAAAAGTAAGTGATCTAGCAAGAAACTAAGATCCCGTACATAAATACGGATGAAAAGGGTGCTAAAACCATACCTTTTCATAACCTACCCCCCAAACTTAAGAAAATAATCTCAAAGGTCTTTCCTGTTCTTGATGCGGTGTATTCGCAAGTGTACGAATTGCATCAGAGTAATATAAAAGATTATCGATCCACAGAGACCAATCGTCAATCTATCGTTTCCTATTGTTATGGTGTTTAGCTAAGTCAATATTAAACAGGGAATTGAGCATGCAAGAAAGTAAAGTGCGGTGAAATAAACTTCAGATATAAAAGCAGGGTCGAATGTAATTCACATAGTCAGATGATATTCGCAATGCTTCGGAATAGAACTACTTATAGGGAAATATTTTATAATAAATAAAAGAACTAACTTAACAGGAACTGTCGCTTTGGCGTAATCAGAACCGAGTTTACTCTATAATCAGACCTTCTTATCGTCACTTATAAAAAGGCGCACATTGCATTAAAGTAATAAACCTATTTTTAAGAAATAAAGTACTTGACCAAGTTGAAAAGTATTTTGATCTGGAATTTCTAATGAAAAGGGGACCTAACTTTAACCCTATAAACGCGTCCGGAAATAGTTTCAAAATTGATTTCTTTGATAATAAAAATCCCTAACTAACCGGAAAAAGCGCTTTCGCTTCCTTTGACCAGTTAGAACTAACCGAGTTTAACAAAAGGTTGGACAGATTTCGATCTTACCCAACAACAATAAAGTACATAAAAACTCGTATTAAAAATCAAAATAGCCCATGAGCATTTCTATTGACACATTATTTGGAATATCGATCTAACTAGATTCCTTACATTCTTGCCCAGTAAAGTTCTTCCTGACATGGGAATGTAAACAGACATGTTAAAATAAATCATGCGAGAAAGTAAATAATTTAAAGTGAGGTGCGGGAAATAAACAAATTAAAAGCAGGTGCGGGAAATAAACAAAGTAAAAGCAGGTGCAGAAAATAAACAAAGTAAAAGCAGGTGCGGGAAATAAACAAAGTAAAAGCAGGTGCGGGAAATAAACAAAGTAAAAGCAGGTGCGGGAAATAAACAAAGTAAAAGCAGGTGCGGGAAATAAACAAAGTAAAAGAAGGTGCGGGAAATATAAATAGAAACCTGCTCCAAACGGGGAGGTTTTAAATCTGGTACAAATTGGAAGTAAAATGCGTCTAGAAATAAACAACAGTTGAAAATAAATGTGGCAGGATAAACTTCTGCCAAAGTGCTCCAAACTCGATTACAGACTCAATCTACGAACTCGATCACAGACTCAATCAACAGTGCAATAATTCCCTGATCTGGAGAATTATTGCTTTACAATGGTGAAATTATATGGCTTAAGTTCGTAACTATGGTTGGATCAAGTTTGCAACTAAGCTTGGGTGATTTGAAATGAAATCAGGAACTTCTATTTATAGAGGATGAAGAATGCAGGAAATCACAGAATGCCCCCCAACTTTTGGGGGGGGGGGGGGGAGGGGAAACATCGTCCAAAGGTGGCGCCCACCATGGAGGCCATGGCGCCCGCCATGAGTGTAAATGAAAGGAAGTGGGGAACGTGGTAGTTGAGGTCAGCAGGAGGTGGTCCACGTCATGGACTACCCTATGGCTGGCGCCATGGTGGACGCCATGAGTGCAAATTTGACCTAAACTCCTGTTTTTCAGCCTCTTTTCCTTCATTTCTTCAGGGGAGCTCTGGATAATTGAAATACTTGAAAAGGAAATAAAAGATATGTATAATACGAGAAAAAAATAATAAAAAACCTAAATAACATGTGAAATCAGAGTCGAAAACAAGTGTAAAGTAAGTGTTATCAGTTCTTAACACCCTTTCCTTATTGGATAAAAGAAAAGTCGATGGCGACTCTTGCTATCCGCAAAAAATGCGATCAAACGTAAAAACCCAAAGTCAGTTCTCCCACCGTATTACAGAACTGGCGACTCTGCTGGGGACTTACTTAAAAGTGGGGTTACCTTAGGGCTAGATCACCTTTACTATCTTTTCATTGTTTGACTTACATGATTTACATTATGGTTCCTTGTTTGGTTGTTTTTTTATCCTCTACCCGGATCTGGGGGCATCTTTTAGGTAAGTAGCAATAGATTGTGGAAACTGTGCGGGATATACCGACATGGTTGAAGCAATAGCTACGTTAGTGTGACACATTTGTTGGCACCGGTAGCCCTTGAGTAGTCAAGGAGAATACGAGGCTGTTGTGTGGTGTCATGAAGTACTAACTTACCTTAGAACCTTAATTTAACAACTTGGCCATCAGGAAGTTGTGAGATAGGCGGCTTTGGTGCAGTCCGAAGTTGGTTGATACTCGATGCTATGCTCATTGAGATTGGACTTTCGGGATATTTCGGTCGCCATTAAAGAGACTTACGCTGAAACAATTCCCGATGAAGAAAGATCAGTGATATTGAGATCCCTTAGAACCCGGTTACTATTACTAGGACAGGTTAAGCCAACTAAACTTCAAGAGGGTACTTACCTACAAACTCCATGCAAACCTAAACCTAAGGACTTGTCTGCTTTGTATGTATATGACTATTTGTACATAAGAATTTGCTTGCTTTACATAACTTGTAAAAAACATCATGACATCATGCCATAGAATTTTCAATAACCATTTCAAGGATCTCAAGGGCCTATGATGCAGGGTCATGTATTACCAGACGGCTATCTAGGGGCAAAAGGATTCATTCTCTAATCAAATGCCGTCAAGACCAAAGCACGGTAACTTGAGTCAAGTGCTATGACCCACTTGACATGGTGAGCTTGATTCTCGTAGAAGGACATCCACTGATACTAAGTTCTCCAATCAAAGTTGTTGATCAAAATTCAACTTCTAACATCTTCTTGTGTTTACCCCCGCGAGATCCTTGAAAACATGCATCCACATACCATGCATCATATCATGACAGGTTTCTCCCATACAAGTCTCCTTATCTTCTTGATGTTTATTTCAGTAAGATGGATATGGAACAGACGGTGAAGGATCTTCAAGCACAGAATTCCCAATTCCAACAAATGTTCCTGGCTATGGCTAAGGGGCAAGAGAACTTGAAGACTCTTCTTCTCAAAGACAAGAAGAAAAAGACAAAGAAGTCAGTTGGCATCCTAAATTTTGGAAGAAAGTTTAGAAGAACAATAGAGCAAGCTCTGGGATTCTCAACTCCGTCAACAGAGGGGGGAAATCAGATAAAAGAAGGAGATAACAATCTGGGGATTGATGAAGATGAAGCTGACTACTCTGAGGAACAATATCCTCCCACTGATAATAAATACAAACAGCTGGAGGATTTCTTCAACACCATGGAAATCCAGAGAGTACCTGGTCTGGACTTTGAAGAAATGGGTTTGGTGTCTGGAGTGGTCATCCCACCAAAGTTCAAAATTCCTACCTTTGCCACATATGATGGGGTCTCTTATCCTAAGATGCATCTGAGATCTTATGTTCGCAAGATTCAACCATACACAAATGATCAGAAGCTCTGGGTCCATTTCTTCCAAGAGAGCTTAGCTGGGATGCAACTTGAGTGGTTCTATCAATTGGAGAGTTCCCATATTCACACTTGGGAATATCTAGTTGTTGCTTTCTACAAGTAGTACCAATACAATGCTGATATTGCACCAACTCGTGTGCAATTTCAAAATATGACCATGCGTTCCAACGAGGGCTTCAAAGAATACGCCCAAAAGTGGAGAGACCTGGCGGACAGGGTGCAACCACCCTTAACTGACAGTGAGTTGATTGACATCTTTATGGGAACTTTGACGGGACCTTTCTTCAATCGCCTTATCGGAAGCTCATCGGTCGAGTTCACTGAGCTAATACTGACTGACGAAAGAGTCGAAGCTGACATCAAGAGCAGAAAGATCCAAGTAGCTACATCCTTTGATACTCAGAAAAAGCCATGCAATGGGAAGAAAGAGTCCAATGTTGTGTACGGCCAAACGGGTCATAACAAGAGCAACCACGACCAACATATGGGGGTAGTCCTGATCTCTGGTCCTGCATCGCAGCGACAACAACAAAGGGGAAATCAGCGAAGGCCAGACGAGCCCAAAAGATAGTTTACCAACATCAACATGCCACTATCTCAAGCACTGCAACACTTGTTGAAGTTGAATTTGATTACATTTATAGGACCTCATTCAAACACCAAAACTTCTTCTCCTAACTACAATCCTGATGCAGTATGTGCATATCATTCTGGAAGTCCTTGGCATGATACTAACGATTGTTGGGCGCTGAAATACAAGATTCAAAACATGATTTACGCCAAGGAGATCTAGTTCGATCCTCCAGAGACTCCCAACGTGATCACCACTCCCATGCCAAATCATTGAGCGTTCCAGTTTATTTTGAATTTTCAATTGTAATTTCTTTTGTTATTCAAACACTTATCTATTAATGTTAAATTCTGTTTCATTAATGCATCACATATGTTTGTCTTGAATTCATCCATTTGTTTACACTATATTTAAGCTATGCTTTTTACTCTCTTGATGACATTCAACTCTTGCTAAAAGTTACAAGCCTTTAGAGGGAGGATGGCGAAAACAATGCCATAATCTCATACGATATGCTTTTGGACAAACCTTGCTGACGATGTACAGGTGTTCTTTCAATTCCTAAACAATGGAGTTATAGGGAGGATAATCCCTAGTCAACCCCTTCGAGCCAAAGAAGTAGGAGTTTCCTTTTTACACAAATTGAAACGTTTAATCAAAACCTGGGGCAGGGTAGTCTCTCAGTTAATTCAAATGCACGTTCAGCTTTCACTTCGTATACAATGAATGACATCAAAAAACATTTCTTATGGAATCAAAAGACAGTGATGGTTCCCTACCAAATAGGCAGTCATTATCTCTTAAAAGAAAATCCCACTGAGTCAAAACCTGCGAAGGAACTTAAAAAACTGGGGCATCCTGCTGGCTGTAATCTCAAAACAAGAACATTAAGGCAAAAATCAGGGATAATGAATCAAGAAGAGGTCATTACAAATCCTCGACAACATGAAAAGCGTTTAAAAAATGACTGACTTCCAACAAACAAACTTTTAAATTTCTGAACCATCACCGAAACATCATTTCATACTCATTTGGAATTCAAATGCATAATTAACTGAGTTTAGGACTGAAGAACATCACGAAGAATGTGCGGGTACAAATACACTTTGAGCCTTATCCTTAGTTTCTTAAACTGTGAACCAGACCATGATACAACCTTTCAAAGTCCTAATTGAAGCATGGGTTAGTTCGAAAGCATACTGTAATACGGTGGGAGAACTGACTTGGGATGTTTTACGTTTTATCGCAAATGTTGCGGTTAGCAAGAGTCGCCACCGAATTTTCTTTTATCCAAAAGAAAAGGTGGAAAAGAACAGAAAAGACCTTTGAGATATTTTCTTGAGTTCGGGGGGTAGATTATGAAAAGGGAAGGTATTAGCACCCTTTTCATCCATAGTTATATATGGGCTCTTAGTTGCTTGCTAGATCACTTGGTTTTGTTTGAAAATGTGCTTTGTGTGGTTTTTGAAAGTATTTTGAAAAGGCGCCTTCGTTTAGGCAAACTTTGTAATGGTTCTCGTTCGTAAGAACGTATACAAAGTGTTGGACTTTTGAAAATATTTTATGTTAGGAAAGTGTTTTGAAAGTGTTTGTTTTGAAAGTGAGCAAGGATGTTTGTTTTGAAAATGAGCAAGCAACTAGGAACAATCTACCTACTCAAAAGTCTTTTGTTCATTTCTTCCTTTTCTTTGATATTGCTAACTTACCATTGATTTGGTAAGAAACCCCATCTTTGGATGTAAAGGGACGGACGTGGGTCATTGTGTAGTCATGATAACAATGTTATGAGATATCTTAGCATTTCTCTTTGAGGGACTAAGATCATTTAAAAGGCAACATTTGTAGCGCCATCGAGGGACTATGATCTTGTATTTGTGATTGTTTTTGCTAAGATATCTCACATGCATAACATGACCATTTTTTGTAAGGAAACAAAATGGAGTTAACCCTAGGGGTGCAAGTGTGCAAGTGTGTTTGATATACATGCATTGTTTATCTTGAATTAGGGTTTACTAATCGTTGATTTTAGTCTTTGCATACAAACCTTAATTACTAACATTTATATGAAAGCGATAAACTGCGGAAAGTAAAATGACTACGCTATTACATCAATAGGGGAGGGGGTATACAAATTTACAAATGGGGATTGCAAGAAAATTAAACCTAATTATCTATTACAACCATATTGAATAATGTACAAGAATTGAATAAATGTGCAAGAAAATAAATGGAAAGGAAATGATTTTTGTTTGGTTTTTTGATGAAAGGGTTTAGTTTTGACCAAATTAAAAAAATGATTAATTAAAATTAAATAAAATTAAACCTAAACTAATTAAGAAAAGAAACTAAGTTTGAAGCATTTTTAGGGGTTTTTTTTATAAAAGGGTTTAAACTTAATGAAAATAATATGGTAATTAATTAATTAAAAGAAACTTAAGTTCTAAATTAATTTTAAATAAATAAAAAATGAAAAAATAATTAAACCTAAATCTAATTATTAATTTATTAACAAAAAGAAATTAATTTGTTAAGAAAATGTTTTTTTTTTGTCTTTTGTCTTTAAAAGAAATAAAATAAAAAGTATTTTAAATATGTAAATAAACAAAATAAAATATTTTTGGATTTTTTATTAATAAAAATAATAATAATATTATTAATAATGATAAAAATGATAAATAAAAATAAAAATGAAATAAAATAAGAAAAAGAAAATAAATTAAAATGAAATGATAAAACAATGTTTGGGCCAGGTGTGTGAAAGCAGGCAGGGGGGTTAGGAGTCAACAAAAATGATAAGGCCCGTCATTGGAAGCCCATGAGCTAGCTGTTTGGAAAGAAAGAAAATGTGAAAATAATGAAAAGTGGCAGCGTTAGAGCTTGAACCCACGCCCTAGACATGAAACGCGCATTGCCTTGTCACTGGGGTGGCTATACATCTGTTAACATAAGCAAACCAAAAAATACATAACATAAACCCAGCCCTGAAAGTGACTTCATCTTCAACCTCCAGCCATGGTTCCTGCAACTTGCTCATTTCTCAATAAAAATGAAAGATGTAAACATGGAAGTTGCTCTATTTTCCATATGAATCCAACCATATAAATATCATAAGCTATAAATCAAAGATGAATGAGAATTTCTAAAAGTACCAAATTCTGACCTAAGTTTTTTCAAAGATTCAAACCTAAAATTCACTAAGCTCAATCAATATAAATGAAATCTATGGACATGTACTGTTTCAGGGCAATGATATCTACATTTTATCTTCATAAATGCAAGCTTAACAATGCCTAAATGAAAAGATAGAAGTTCAGAAAAGATACCTCAAAACTGGAAATCGTGAAATACAAATGAGCTTGATTCAAGGAGCTGCAATGATCAGGTTAGCTTCCTCAAGTTCCCAGGAAGCTAATACAATGATTAGCTTGAGCAATGGATGACTGGAATGGCTTGGAGAAGTCAACTTGCAGACTCTATTTTTTGGTTAAGGAGGTTGATGAAAATGGTGTTATAGTTCTGGAACAAGGACAAGGATGGACTATATTTTAGGTATAGAAGCTTTGTGAATGATTAGGAATGAAAACGCACGATGGAAATGTGAGTTACAAGTTCAAAGTCAGAAACTGTGAATCAATGGTGTTTTTGGACAATTTATAACTTGCAAGTGTTTGAGAGAGTTTCAGGGTGCTTAAGCTCGTGTCTTATCTCACAAATAGTGCCTCTATTTATAAGTAACAAGTTTTGAGACTTGTAGTTAATCATAATTCAAAATCAAATGTTTAAGCTCAACATGTGATTTTCTTGAAAAATCAAGTTTAAATGCTTTGTACTTGCTATTGTAGAGTGGTTACACTTCAAATAAGATTTCTTCTGACTTTGTAGATGGAGTGTGATCAAAGGGAACAAGTGAGAGGCTCAAGAATTGACTTTGTGCATAAAGCTTGCTTTTCAAGAATGGCAATGTTACCTTTCTTCCCAAAATGGCAAATGGACTTGGACAATGCTTAAACCACTTGGATTATAGCTAAAAAGTTTGTGTAATCCATTAATTATGGATATATGCACAATTTAGAATACCTTCAAAGAAATATTATGCAGCCTAACATTGAGATTGGATTATATGTTCATCAAGAAATGGCTTGTAATTCAAGTTTGAAACCCTAACTTCTTGCCTTTGATTCTCTTAGCTCAAGTATGATATTAATGAGTTCTTGGACATTATGGAAATCTTGTAACATCCCTTAAAACCTTCATGTTGGATATTTTTTAAAATTCAATTTGGATCTAGGTGAAAATTTTCCATGAAGTTAGGTCAAAATCCTGCCTAAACTAGGGCAAAATTTCTCTAAGTCTTCAAGTTCCATGAGCATGTCTTCACAAAATCATAACTTGAAATCTAAATATTTCTAGAAAAAGTTCAGCCCTACAATATTTTATATCTCATTTATATCTACACCTTTTATGTTGGAAGTTTCCTTTGAATCATCATCCATCATGGTGGAAATTTGGCTCAAAGTTATGAAAAAAACATGAATTTTCAACACTTAGAAAAATTCTAAGTTTTAGAATTTTGAGTTTTCAAGAATGAATTTTGAATTTTTGATTTCTTGATGAAATTTTTTCATATTTTTACATGTCTTGATGAATTGTAATCTTTGATACTTGATTTTGACCAAAAAGTCAAAGTTTGATTTTCTAGTGTATAGTTGACTTTTCATCCGTTGATTGAAATTCATCTGTCAATCAATTGATCTTGAGAAATGTTTTGAGCCATGCCATTAGGTTAAAATTATGTATTTGAATCCTTGAGATCATGTCCTAAACCAATAAGTCATTTGTTAGGTCAAAAATAAAAAATTGCACCTTCTTAGTCAAAACCCTAATTTTGACCATTTTACCCTTTTGATGATTTGACCAAATTTCTTGAGGAATTGTGATCCAAATTTGATCAATTGACATATATGAGTTCATAATGTTGATATGGATAAAAAATTATGAAGTTTGACTGCATATGGACCACAATTGACTTTTTCCCCAATACAGCTGATTTTAGGTCAACTGATCAATTGACTGAGCAAAAATGTGATTCAAGACTTGAAACTTGACATGAGTAATCTTGAGGGTCCAAAATGATTCATGAAAGTCATATGAGGCATTAAAAGTCCATTTGTACTTGTGCAAACTCAAACCCTAATTTTAAGTTATCAGTGCATGAGGAGGTGTCTTGAGCTGATCAAACCTTGTGCAGTCTTGAATCAATGGAGATCTTGTGAGATATTTCTTGAGAAATGAGAGGGCAAATTTTGGGGTACAACAGCTACCCCTGTTAAATCTTCTTAAACCTGAAGAGTTAGATTGGAGGATCCGTCATTCGTGACTTGAAGATGAAAGATGATTGAACACTAGAGTGCCCAAAAATTTGCACTCGAAGATGTATTGGGAATGGGCTTATAGATTCCATTTGGAGGAATGATGGTAATTTCTGGAAGAAGTATCAACACAAATCTTTGGTCGATTTATACTAAAACTTGATGTTTTACCTGTGGGAAAAAGGGTTACTAAAATGTAGATGTATGCATGATGTTCACAAGATGAATGAGATCATGCTAAATGCATTTTGTATGTATATGCTATGATGTATGAATGTGGGATGCATATTTCTCCAGGAAAATAAATCCATGACTGCTGCTGAGGAGTTATGAATCCCGGATTGCTGTTAGGGATTATCTCTTGAATGTTACTTGTTATCTGGTCAGGTCCAGGCTTCACAGCTCGCTGAGGATGAGGAAGTCAACTGCTATCTACTCGGATCTAGGCTTTGTAAATTTCTGAGGTGGATGAAGTTAATTGCTATCTGGTCGGGTCCAGGCTTCAAAATAAACTTGTCTGAAGAGATAGGGTTGAACTGATATCTGGTCGGGTCCAGGCTTTACAGTAACTTGCTTGGAACTTAGTTGTTATCTGGTCGGATTCCAAGTTTCACAACAAACTTCTGAGGGGAATTGCTATCTGGTCAGATCCAGGCTTCACAGATTTTGAGGTGGATGAAGTTAATTTCCATCTATTCGGGTCGAGGCTTCACAATAAACTTCTGAGAGGAATTTCTATCTGGTCGGATCCAGGCTTCACAATAACTTACTTGTAAAGATGAAGTTGAAAACTAATATCTGGTCGGATCCAGGCTTCTTAGTAACTTGCTAGGGTAGAGGAAAACTCTTCCGGGGAAAAGAAGTTAAACCCTGGTCTGGTTGAGTCTAGGTCCTTCAATATCTTGAAGATTTAAACTGTTATCTGGTCGGGTCCAGGCTTCATAGTATTTGAAAGTTGTATTATTATTTGGTCGGGTCCAGTCTTCATAGTATTTGAAAGGTTACACTATTATCTGGTCAGGTCCAGGTTTCATAGTAGTTAGAAGAGTTACACTGTTATCTGGTTGGGCCCAGGCTTCAAAGTGGCTTGAAAATTGTACTATCATCTGGTTGGGTCCAGGATTCATAGTATCTTTTGGAGATAGTAAAGGTTTTGTTGACGAATTTACTGGGGATTAAGGGTTACGGCCCTCTGATTTGTAATAGTCTGAGAGGCAAACTCATGCTGGAGAGGATAAACTCAGTCTGGGAAGACAAACTCAGCTGGGAAAGATGGACTATGCTGGGGGAATTTTGTTGTTCGTTGATTGTTGTATATTGTATTTTGTTTGTTGGTGAAATAAACCATGTTGATGAATACTTGAAGAACTGCTGACGCGGTGATTTCTTTTAGGGAGGAGATCCATGAGGCTTCTTGAATTATCTGGAGAGAGAGTTGTCCAGAGATCGAGACTCTTGTTGGGGATCAACCTATACAAAGAGACTTTGTGAGCAACTCTGTTAAGGGAAAGGTTTATTGTAGTCGTCTTTGTGGGGATAATGTTAATGAAACAATTATGTGGGGATATTCCATGTACATTAAAGAGACGCTTGCTTCTTCCTAGCAGGACACATGTACCAAATAGTTTTAGTTATGTTCACATGCATATGTTCGTTCAATTTTAGTCATTGGACATTTTTGCATTCAAAACAAAAACATAAAGTTTGCACTTCAAAGTATATTTGTATTGATATTTTGCCCGTAAATAGGCGTTTTTGTACAAAGAGACGAAGATCCTAGTAAGAGGAAATCGTCGAAAGGAAAACAAAATTGAAAACAAAGATAATAGACATGTGGAAGTGATCTCATTTCATTCCAACTCTACTATTGTCCCAATGCCCCTTGCCATTGACAAAAGTTGATTGGATTGATCTTGGACCGTTTGAACTCAGACCTTGGTAATAAAGTTGACAGTGGTGATTCCATGGGACATAATCATACGCTTTCAATCCTCAATTTTTGCCTAGACCACCCTTTCGGGTTTTCAGCCCACCAGGATACCCATTTTTGCCCAAGTTGCCCTTTCGAGTTTTCAACTTGCCGGGTGTACAATCTTTTGCATATATCCCTAATTTTTTCCCAAACCTTTTGGTTTACCGGGATGCCCTTATTTTTCCTAGGTGTGTCAACCTAGCGGGTCTCTTATGCGTAGTATTTTTTAATTATGTCCGTGTTCACAGGATGCGGGAAGTCTTCGCCATCCATGGTAGTCAGCATCATGGCACCGCCAGAGAACACTCTCTTGACAACAAATGGCCCTTCGTAGGTGGGATCCCATTTTCCATGGGGTTGCCTTGTGGCAGAATGATGCGCTTTATTACTAAGTCACCAGCTTGATATACTCGACGCTTGATCTTTTTGTTGAAAGCCTTGATCATACATTTTTGGTACGTCTGACCATGACAAATAACAACCAGTCGCTTTTCATCAATCAAGTTTAACTGATCCAATCTTGTCTGAACCCACTCATCTTCGCCTAGGCCTACTTCATTCATAATCCTTAATGAGGGAATCTGAACCTCCACTGGAAGAACAGCTTCTATGCCATAGACTAAAGAAAAGGGAGTTCCCCAATTGATGTCCTAGATAAAGTATGGTAGCCATGAAGAGCAAATGGTAACATCTCATACCAGTCCTTATAGGTTACTACCATCTTCTGGACAATCTTATTAATGTTTTTGTTGGCCGCTTCGACTGCGCCATTCATTTTAGGTCTATATGGAGAAGAATTGTGATGCTTGATTTTGAACTGAGTGCAAAGTTTGGTAATCATAGCATTGCTGAGGTTAGTTCCATTGTCGGTGATGATCCTTTCGGGGATACCATAGCGGCAAATGAGGTTATGTTTGATGAATCTGGCTACCACATTCTTTGTGACTGAGGCAAAAGAGGCGGCTTCGACCCATTTGGTGAAATAATCAATAGCGACCAGAATTAAGCGATGTCCATCGGAATCAGTGGGCTTGATCTCTCCAATCATGTCAATGCACCACATTGAAAATAGCCACGAAGCGGTCATGACATTCAGAGGGATAGGAGGCACATGGATCTTATCAACATATATTTAGTATTTGTGACAAGTCCTAGAGTGTTGATGGCAATCAGTCTCCATTGTTGACCAATAATAACCGACTCTCAGGATTTTATTTGCCATAGTATGTCCGTTTAAGTGAGTCCCAAAGAGACCATCGTGCATGTCTTCCATAATTTCCTCTGCCTCCTTCTTGTCCACACATCAGAGTAGAGTAGAATCATGGTTGTGCTTGTACAATACTCTGTTACTTAGGAAGAATTTGGCTGAAAATCTTCGTAAGAACTTTCTGTCATTGATGGATTCCCCCTCAGGGTACTCTTGTGCTTCAAGGTATATCCTCACCTCATGGTACCATGGATTTTCCGGGTCAGTGTCAAGCTCATGACAGTGTGCAAGTTCGTCGTATCTCCCAATGGTAATCATAGGAGCTTTGTTGTCCCATCTGACTTTGAACATAAAGGACATTGTAGCCAAGGCGTCAGCCAACTGATTTTCTTCCCTAGGGAAGTTCTCAAAGGTGATCTCTTCGAAGTAAGGAATTAGAGATAACACAAGCTCCTTGTAAGGGATGAGATTAGGGTGCTTAGTGTCCCAATCTCCTTTTAATTGGATAATCACAAGAGCAGAATCCCAAAAAACATTCAAATGCTTGATCCTCAAATCAATGGCAACCTTCAGACCCAAGATGCATGCTTCGTACTCAACCATGTTGTTCATGCAATCGAAGCATAATCTGAAAGTGAAAGGAGTGTGGCTACCTTTAGGAGAGATGATCACAACACCAATTCCATTACCTAAGGCGTTGGAATCCCCATCAAAGACCATAGTCCATCGGGATCCTTGTTCTGGTCCGTCATATGGTCCAGGTTTCGTGCAGTCGGTCACTAGCATGATGTTCTCATCCAGGAAGTCAAAGTTCATAGACTGATTATCATCAACAGCTTGATGAGCCAAATGATCTTCTAACGCACTTCCTTTGATGGCCTTTTGCGTTGTGCATTGAATGTCGTACTCAGTCAAGATCATTTGCCATCTAGCTATCCGTCTGAAAAGAGAGAAAAGAGAAGGTTTCTCAAAGATGTACTTGATTGGGCCCATCTTAGAAATCAACAAAGTGGTATGAGTCAACATATACTATCTTAGCCAGTGATAAGCCCATGCTAGAGTGCAACAAGTTTTCTCGAGCAGTGAGTATCTGGTTTCACAGTCGGTAAACTTTTTGCTCAGGTAATAAATAACATGTTATTTTCGGCCAGACTCATCATGTTGGCCCAAAACACACCCCATAGAATTCTCTAGCACTGTCAAGTATATGATCAAGGGTCTTCCTTCAACTGGAGGCATGAGAATAGGAGGTTCTTGCAGATATTCTTTGATTTTGTCGAAGGCAGCTTGGCATTCATCATTCCATCTGACTACTTGATCTTTCTTCAAGAGTTTGAAGATTGGCTCACAAGTAACAGTCAAGTGAGATATGAAACGGGCGATATAATTAGGACAACCCAAGAATCGTCTAACTTCCTTTTCAGAGTGGGGGACTAGAATTTCTTGGATGGCCTTTACCGTGGGGGGGTCAACTTCGATGTATTTACCAATGACAATAAAACCTAGAAGCTTTCTAGATCGTACTCCAAATGTGCACTTGTTAGGGTTTAACCTCAACTTGTACTTTTTCAACCTTTCGAATAGCTTCTACAGGTGATCGAGATGTTCCTCCTCAGTTTGTGACCTGGAAATCATATCATACACATAGACCTCTATTTCATGATGAATCATGTCATGAAACAAAGCTACCAAAGCTCTTTGATATGTTGCCCCTGCATTCTTTAATCCGAACGGCATAACATTGTAGAAAAAGGTGCCCCATTGCGTAACGAAAGTGGTCTTCTCCATGTCTTCTGGAGCCATCCTAATTTGACTATAGCCGGAGAAACCATCCATGAAAGAGAAGACTTTATGCTGAGCAGTGTTATCGACTAAGAAATCAATGTGAGGTAGAGGGAAGTCATCCTTGGGGCTTTCCCTATTCAGATCCCTATAATCTACGCACATGCGAACGTTTCCGTCTTTTTTCGATACTGGAACCAAATTTGCAACCCATTGGGGATAAGATGTCACAGCTAGGAATCCTGCATCAAATTGTTTCATCACTTTAGCTTTTATCTTTTCAGACATGTCAGGCCTCATGCGACAAACTTTTTGTTTGACAGGAGGACAATCTTCCTTTGTCGGCAGACAATGAACTACAATGTTAGTATCCAACCCTGGAATATCTTCATACGACCAAGCAAACACTTCCACATAGTCATGCAACATTTGAACCAATCTGCTTTTGACACTACTTTCCAAGTTAGCGTCGATCTTGACCTCTTTTTGGTCTGTCTCGGTACCTAGATTGATGACTTCAGTTGACTCTTCGTGCGACTGAATAGATTTTTCCTCTTGTAATATAAGTATAGCTAATTTTCCCGGTATTTCACAATCTTCCTCGCCTTCGTCTTCAGTTTGGTTAATTGGACATTCTAAATCATAGTCGACAATAGTAGAGCCATTGGCAATAAGATCCAGAATGGATGAGGATCTGCAAGTGTTGTACCCCAATTTCCCCCCCTAAGATCCCTTCATCATACCATATTATTTCAATCATAACAAAATCACATTAGGGCTTTTGGTTCTTCTCCCTATCTTTAGCCTTGATCTTCTGAGGAGTTACCAAGCACCTTAACTTGTTTTCTTTTGTGATCATGGATATTTTTCTTTAATTTTTTCTCTAATTAACAAAATGCAATATTGGTTTGTCTTGTTAATAATGTAGGTAAAGGCAATGAGGTTTAGCAAGTTGCTTCACGGGTTCATGAGTTTATTTCTATGCCCAAGTCAATAGCTTGAGCCCATTCTTTTTTTCATGATGATCCTAAGGATGTGTACTTCATGCCTTCTTTTATGTGCAAAGTAAGAAAATGAATGAAAGTTGCCTTAAGAATGCAAAAGATTATAGTTCATTTCATGATTTTTGGCCAACTTCAACAAGTCATAACTTGCTCAATTTTTGGATATTTTGAGTGGTTCAAATTGAAAAATGTCATTCAAGAGATCTACTTCATTCCATCTTTTTTGGTCAAGAGCAAATTCTAAGTGGAAGGCCATGTTTGGATGAAAGAGATTATAGGTCATTTTTAAAGAAGAATTTGAAATATTTCTAAGTATGGAAAGTCAACTCTTTTTCTTCAACTTTGACTCCATGTAACTTTCAGCTCAAGCATCAATTTGATTCCATTCTTTTTCCATTGCAAAGCTTGTAACCTCATATTTCCAAAGCATCAAGGGTTATGCCTTAAGACCCCTTGAGGTGGAAATTCCATTGGATTGAATTTGGTAACTTGGAACTGAAGTTTCTCCATAAGTCAGAATTTAAAATTCATGTTTTGGCCTCTAAACATCAAATTAGCACGCGTTTGTGATCTAAACATGTTTAACCAAGTTGTCAAAGTGGATTAGAGACTTGAAACGCAAGGATTAGATGAGTTTTGATGCAAATCAGATCACACTTTGCTCGTGCATCAGGTTCACACAATTTTCCTCCAAACTTCATCATTTCACACGCTTGAACATTCCATTTGATTCCCTATAAATAGAGGGTCATCCCCCATTCAATTTCCCAAGCTTAGATAGCCAGAATCACCCTGCCAAACTTGCTTCACAACTCAGAATTCAGCTACTTCAAATCCTATTCTCAAGCCTTTTTCAATCCATTTTTTCCATCAATTCACCTTCCTTGATCTTCCCTAAAGCTAACCATATAATTAAATTCAAGAATCGTGCACTATATTGCTCCACAGAAGTCCAGTTTCATAGCTCTGCAACTCAACTTCAATAGGTAGATTCCTTCATCAATTCTTCAAAACTTTGGTATCATTGTGTTGCTCTCATTGCCCTGGTTCTAGTCGCAACACTTACTTTCATCTGGAAGCACGTTTTGACCATGAATTTTCAAATCCCTTTTCAAAACTTTCTTTCCAAATTGCTTGAGCTACAATTTATATAAATTTGGCGCGAGGGTGTGGTTGTCTTTGTCTTGAAGAGACGAAGCAAATGGCATAGGTCAGAGCTTCTGATTTTACAGTTTGAGAGACCTGCAATTCGTGAGGGCTGGAGGTTGAAGATGACCAACGTGTCATCTTCTAACAAATAAAAGCGTGACATTTGTTATTTTCAAATTCTGATTTTATTAATGATCATGTACATTATTCATTAAAGACCATGATATGCACAGCGCGCCAGATCCAATGGATTTTATTACTAACGCTTTTTGACTCTCATCCATTGGTCCACATCTTTTTCTTTTATTTTCTTTTTCTGATTTTTATATTTTAATTTTTTTAAACTTCAAAATATCATAGAAAATTCACTTTTAGTCCAAAAATTCTGAAAAAATTCTGAAAACTATTTTTGATTATTCTCTTTCTGATTTTTATTTTTTTACAATTTAATTTTGTGTTTTGGTATTTTTTATGAATTTTACACTTATTTGATTTGTTTAAAATGTTTAAAAATACTTTTACACATTTTTAAATTCTGAAAAAAATTATGGAATGATCCAATGATATTGTGACAAATATTGGGGACCTTATTTTATTTTTGTTTATGACTTTACTATTTTTTACTATTTTTGTTTATTTTACCCATTTATTTTAATTTTTAAAAATAGTTTCTGACTTTTAAAAATTCCCAAAAATTTTATAAAATCACTTGGCCTCTTTTCTGATTTTTCTATGGTCTTATTTTTCATTTCTTGATTAATTTGAATATAATTGGCATTTTCTTCATTATTTTCCATTTTTTAAACATTTTTTTAAACCCTTTAATGTATATATTAATTATATTATTATTTTGTGAATATTTTCTGGCTGTCTTGGGTTGATTTTTTGATCATGGCTTTATTAACCTCATTAGATCCATGGTGTTGAGTTTAACTCCACAAAAAATGGATGAATGATTTTAATAATAGTTTGATTAAATATTAATTCAAATGTGGTTTCTCTTTTTACCCTAATTCCCATTCATCTTTCCAACTCTCATTGCACTAAATGTTGTTGGAGCATGATCTCTATATCATGTCTAAAAAAAATGGTGCATAGATTGCTATTGACCGACCTCAAAATAGGTGCGACTTCTATATAAGTCCACTTACGATTGCTTAACATAGCGCTAAATTTTGTCTCGATTCGAATAAATGATCATTTTTGGCCCAAACTTATGATTGCAAGCCCAAGTATGTTAATTTGATCTCTTTGATCCAATAACCTTGAGATTCATTGTGTGGAGGCTTTGGTTCTAGCAATCCTCTAATGGATCTACAACACCTTTGGTCAACGCGGATCACTTAAACATCGTTGATCATTAAATGGTACTTATGAGAATTCCAAATGGACGATATACTTGACAAAAAGAAAATGCAACTTGTTGTGTGGAGGCTTTGGTTCTACCAATCCTCTAATGAGTTCCAAATGCAAGTTTCAAGATGGTCATCCAACTAACCACTAATTTTTGACTTGTTTATTTTATGCCTTTATTCTTTTATGCTTTATGTACTATTTATATTTTAGCATTTTACATTTCATGCCATTTTCATCTTTGCTCATTTTAGCATTTATTTTCTTGTCATTTTTACTTTGGTCACTTGAGATTTTATTTTTATTCTCTTAAGATACTTAATAATCAACTTAAACCCTAAAAAACTTTTAATGGTACTTGGACTATTTGGTTACTATCCTTGGCATCATGGAGCAGTGGACTATTTCTTGGACTTAGGATTAGAAACCTTGGCCTATCTTGGAGACCTTGTGATGTTATCTGATTATTTTGTCTGGAGCTCTTGAGGTTTACCTCAAGACATTGGGTTGCTTTTTTGTTTCTTGTGTGCAGGTTTTTGTGATTACATCCTTTGTTTGTAATCTGGAATTCACCCGTATACAGTCGTTACTCTGCCCAATTTTTGTGAAGACTTAATACACTTGAAGAGGTCTAGTATCTTTGCTTGCTTGGTTTCAATCCAAAGAATGGGAATTCTATCTTGGCTCATAATGTCAAGTTTTTGGCTCCTTGTTGGTTAGATGATTTTTATCCTTAGCTTTTACCTTATGCTTTAGGATAGCCTCTTCTTCTCCTCCCATCTTCTTTAATTTCAAAAATCTTCTCCCTCCTTTTTAAAACTCTTGTTATTTTGAAACATAAACCACTTTCATAATAAACTTGGGCTTATGTCCATGCATTTTCAAAATATTTTTCATAAATAAACTCCAATCAATTTAATAATACTTTGACACAATTTTGTGAGAAGACTAAAAGTCAACCAATCTCATTTCAAACCATTTTGCCACTTTGGCCTTTTTATCTTTAAACTTTTCTCAAAAGGTTAGACTCTTGTCAATCCTTGTAGTGATGCAAACAACTATACTTCTACAATATGTAGTGAAGTGAGAGATTTTCCACTTGGGTGTTGAGTGAGGCATTTTTGATTTTAAATTCCAAGCCATATCCTCCACTTTGAGATGATGTGAATTCTCCTTTCTCATAATTGTGGGTAGTAAGTATGTTTTCCACATGGACAATTACGATGATGTCTTATCTCATAAAATTAACCAACACACTTGTGTTTCAAATTTTTAAAAGAGGAACTATGTGTACCCTGATCCCCTATTGCACGAAAGTTGGTACGTAGGCACTAAAGGTTCGCAACCGCGGCGGGTGCAAAAATCATAAAAAAATTATATATTTATTTTCTCACCTCCACCTTCCATTTTATATACAACACATTTTTATAGCCAAAATATACATATTTTACAAAGAGGTTCCTGCGGAGTACCGTAGATGTTTAGGGTGCTAATACCTTCCCTTTGCATAACCAACCCCCTTACCTTGAATCTTTCCCCATATTTTTGGGTTATTCTCTCTTTTCCCATTCCTTTGGAAACAATAAAGCGCGGTGGCGATTTTTATTTTGATTTGTATAAAGTCTAGTCAATCCAATGGCTTAGTCTTGAACATTTCTACCACTACAGAAAAATAACGACTTCACTGGGGAAAGATTGACCTCTTGCTGGTCCATCCCTAAGTGGGTTGAGCCTATCTTTGTTTATATCTGTATATGTGCTATTGTTGTTTATGTGTTATATTTTGTATATATGTTTGTTTGGATTTTCCTGGTTTTCAGGGTGCTTGGTGATTACTCATAAGTCCTATACCTGGACTTGGGCAAACTTTAAGATAGGACGGGCGGTATAGTCATGTTAACTTTGAGGGAGTAATCCAAAAAAAGGATGCATGAGATCCCCCACTCAGTGGAGTCCCCTTTGACTGTAGTGTCGTTTACCGAGTGATCGGGAAGACGTACTACTTTCGACTTGGGAGCCTACTGAAACTGAGGACCGTAGAATACCAAACCCATCTTGGCCATTTAGGTGTAGTGCGAAAGCTATGACAGAGTAATCTGGAAATAGTTGTCACACGATACTACGCTTGGACGAGTCTTTCTTGAGAATATTACTAATTACCGAGTTAATCGGGAAGTTGGTAATATCCGAAGGAAGGATGTAGACTCTGGAAACCTCTATAACCTTGTTCGGCAGGTGATAACTTTTTAGACCAACACCTTATGGGTAGTACCTTCGACCTCATGCTCGTGATGTTGAACCTATGAACCCTATATGCGTGATCTTGTGTGTGATTGTTGCATCATGCATCCATGCACTCATAAGCATCTTTTGGAGAAAAAAATATTTCAAGGGATTTAAAGGTTGACTATTTGTGAATATCTCAGTTACTTTTAACCATGGATTCTGGAAAGAGAAAGACCGGGAAATACAGTTTCAAGGATCCTAAGATATATGAGCTGGTCAGTCTAATTCCAGAGATCGAGTGTTCTGCAGACTTTCAGAAGAAGTATGGATCCATTATTCCTCTCATGAAGCTGGAGATGAAGGAGGGTATTCTCTCGACCTTGGTCCAGTTCTATGATCCGGTGTATCACTGCTTTACTTTTCCCGATTATGAGTTGATGCCTACAATGGAGGAGTATTCTTATCTATTGGATTTACCTGTTACCAATCGTGTTCCTTTTACTGGTTTGGAGGGTGAGCCAAAACCATATGAGATTGCTTCTTTGATTCATCTGGGGAAGTCTGAGGTGGAAGCCCATATGACTACTAAAGGAGGGATTAGAGGATTACCAGCTCAGTTCTTATTAGAGAAAGCTCGTTACTTTACCAAAATGAAGAGTACGGTTGCTTTTGAGGCCATCTTTGCTCTGCTTACTTATAGATTGTTCTTATTTCCTAATGTGGACAAGTTTGTCGACATTAACGCTATCAGGATTTTCATGATTGGAAACCCGGTTCCTACACTGTTGGGTGATGCTTATTAATTTATTCATCTTCGGAGTTCCTATCATTGGGGAATGATTATTTGTTCCATGCCTTTGTTATACCGGTGGTTCATCTCTCATATGCCTCAGTCTGATGCTTTTTGGTATGTCAGGAAAGAACCCCGTTGGGCTCTTAAGATCATGGCACTTACTCACTCGGATGTTGATTGGTATCATCTAGCTTATCAGGATATAGAGATTATTAACAGTTGTGGTAGTTTCCCCAATGTACCTCTTCTTGGTACAAAGGGAGGAATTAACTATAACCCTGTTCTTGCACGGCGACAACTTGGTTATCCTATGAGGGATAAACCAAATAGTATTCATTTGAGTAGTTTCTTTCTGAAGGAAGGAGAAGACCACAGGGAAGCTAGGGAGCAGATTGTGAAGGCCTGGCATCACATTCATAAGAAGATTAGGAAGGATCTGGGACCTAGAGGTGCTGTTTCTTTGGAGCCATATCTTCAGTGGTCCGATCGAGAGCCATTCAGTTGAAGATGTTGTATGCTCAGGAGACACCCATGCCTTATCTATTTGTGAAGACCACTCCTCCTTTATTAGATGATCTATAAGAGTCGCAGCTTGCTTTGGTTAGGATGAAACATGAAAGGGATGCTTGGAAGAACAAGTCCCAGACTTTAGAGAGTTCCTACAAAGCAGACCTGAAGGAGAAAGACGATTTGATTGAGATCCTTGAGAGTCAAGCAGTAGAGTCTATGGAGAGGCAAGGGGATTTATTTTCTCCTAATCCTCAAACAGGTGCTAATCACTCACTTCCTGCTTCAGATGACTGGAAGGAGGTTGCCATCAGACATGTGGAAGAAAACCAGAGGTTGAGGGCTCAGATTTCCAGGATCACAGGGAAGCGCCAGCGTACAGATTGATCTCTATCAGTTTCTTTTTCTCAGGATTTTTAGATTGTATTTTCATCTTGTACTTGGGATCATTGAAACTTGTAACCCATTTTGAAGTTATTATAATAAAAAAATTTAGTATTTCAAATGTGTTATTATTTTGATGTTTGTAATATGTCTATAAACGTTAAGTCCCTTGAAATATTAAATAACAAAGTAAAAATAATCATATGCATTGCACATCATGCATCATATTGCACATATTTCCTGCATTTATTATGCATATCCAGGTGTCTTACCCAGCTTTTTACTACATTCAGCAAGCTGACTCATCACTACAACACTCGGGCTAACTTCAAAAAGAAGATGGACAATTTAGAATAAGAGAATCGCGAGTTACGCGAAGAAGTTTCTGCTTTGAAGGTTGGCTTGGTCAACTTGACTACTCTAATGGAAGCTCTGGTGGTTGCTCAGAATCAGCTACCGAGTGTTCAACCTCAACCAACAAGGGCAAATGCTGAAGTTCCTACTGTTCCCATATCTGCTACTCCGACTGTCGTTCAAAACCGTATGACTCAGGGTTATCCGTAGGGAATGCAAGAGAATTTTGCACCTGAAGGTTTCAATTTGGGCCCCCAAGATGCTCCAGTGGTTCAAAATGTTGTTACTCCAGCACCTCCTGTAGTGCACATTGTTACTGCTGCACCTCCTTCGGTGAATTTGGTTTCGTTTGTTAATGAAGATGTGTGTCGTCCTTTCCCTCCGTTGAGTGAAGACTTGGGTCTTTATGAAAGAATGGATGATTTCTAAGAGCAGTTTGATAGAATGCAAAGAGAGATAAAGGCTCTTAGGGGAAAAGAGTTATTTGGGCAGAATGTGAATGAGCTGTGTTTGGTCCCGAATGTTAAAGTGCCTGCTAAGTTCAAAGTCCCAGAGTTTGAGAAGTACAAGGGAAACACTTGCCCTCGTGCTCACTTGGTGATGTACGTGAGGAGAATGTCTACTCACACCGATGATCAGCGTTTGTTGATTCACTTTTTCCAGGATAGTCTGACTGGTGCAGCGTTGAAATGGTACATGAGTTTAGACAGCGCCAACATCCATACTTTTAATGATTTGGGAGAAGCATTCATTAAATAATACAAGTACAATGTGGACATGGCGCCCGATCGCGACCAGCTTAGGGCCATGGTTCAGAAAGACAGAGAATCATTCAAAGAGTATACGCAGAGATGGCGCGAAGTGGCTGCACAAGTGATTCCTCCCATGGAAGAGAAGGAAATGACTAAAATTTTTCTGAAGACGCTAAGCGCTTTCTACTATGAAAGAATGGTAGCAAGTGCCCCAAGTGATTTTACAGAGATGGTAGGGATGGGTGTCCGCCTAGAAGAGGCAGTAAGAGAAGGCCGTTTGACAAAGGGTAAAGGATCCGGAGGTTTGAAAAAGCCAGCTTATGGGTTTACAAAGAAGAAAGAAGGGGATACCAATGCTGTCATACAAGAAAGGAGAGTGAACGCTCCTAGAAGGAATTATCAGCATCACCAGCAAGTTGCCTCAGTGACTCCTGTTATGAATGCTACTCCGACTACCGTTGCTTATCAAAGACAGTCCCAGCAGGGGAACCAAGGGAATAATCAGAGAAGGGAGAACTATGACCCAATTCCCATGAGCTATGCAGAGCTACTACCAACATTGATTTAGAAGAAGTTGGTCCAAACACGACCACCTCCAATTGTACCATCACCATTGCCTTGGTATTACAATGCAGACCAGACGTGTGCCTTTCATCAGGGAGCACCAGAGCATAGTGTTGAGAATTGTTATCCTTTAAGGACTGAAGTGCAAAGGTCGGTGAAGTCTGGAATTCTATCTTTCAAAGACATGGGACCTAATGTGAAATACAATCCTCTACCCAAACATGGTGGAGTGAATGTTGTGAATATGGTGGCCGGTTGTCCAGGTGACTTCCGGATTTTTGACATTAATCTAGTTAGAGGGGATTTAGTGAAGATGCACGCAGACCTCTGTGAATTCAGTTATTATACGCATGACCACGCTGATTGTGCTATTTGCAGTACAAACATACAGGGTTGCGAGAAGATAAAGGCTGATTTACAGGAGATGATGGATGAAGGTTTAATCTATATAATCAGGCCTAGGGCAGAATATGAAGAAGAGGTAAATATGTTTTCTGGATGTCCGGGTGAATTCATAATTTTTTATATGGAGCATTTGAATGAAGATCTCGTGCAGTTGCATGCTACCTTCTGCCGTACTGCTGGTTAGGTGGAACACCAATATGGATCTTGCATAGTTTGCTTTCGAGACCCCCGAGGATGTTCTATTGTGAGAGAGGGTGTTCAATTGCTGTTAGACAATAGAACTATCAAGATCACAGGTCAGAGAGATGATTATCACGAAATTGATATGGTTGAAGTTTGTTTGATGGAAGAAGAGTCAGAGGAAGAGTATGCCTCCGCGGATGAGTATTTCTCTTTAGGCGAAGATTTGTTTGTCGGAAATGATCTTTTGAGTGATGATTGTGTTGAGGAAGGGGTAAATGTCATTGTACCTTGTTTTGGTGCACCCGCTCACCTTGAGGTGGGGTACCATAGCAAATACAACGCTACAATCTTATAAGATAGGGTGGAAATTCCCATCCAGCCAATGCCAGATGTTGGAAATATAGCTGATAATAGCAGGGTGACCCGTAGTGGTCGTGTGTTTGCGCTGCTTATTCGAAGAGATGTTGTTGCTGGACAGAAAATTGTTGAGAATGATGAGCCTAAGAAGGCTGCAGGAGAGACTAGTGGAGCCACATTAGAGAAAGAAGTGGATGATATCTTGAAGATAATTAAGATGAGCGACTACAAAACTGTAGATCAGCTATTGCAGACTCCTTCAAAGATATCCATGCTAGCTTTATTGATGAATTCCTCCGCTCATAGAGAATCACTGATGAGAGTACTAGACCAAGCTTTTGTAGAGAATGACATGCCGTTAAATTAATTCAACAGCGTAATTGGAAACATTACGCCATGTAACAACTTGAGTTTCTATGATGATGAGTTACAAGATGAAGGGAGGAATCACAACCTGGCCCTTCACATATCCATGACTGCAAAAATGACTCGCTATCCAATGTGCTAATTGATAATGGATCCGCGTTGAATGTTATACCGAGAAGTACCCCCATGAAGTTAAAGTATCAGGGAACACATATGCGCCCGAGTGGAATCATTGTGAAGGCTTTTGATGGGTCAAGGAAATCTGTCATCGGTGAGGTGGACTTACCCATCCACATAGGACCACATTTGTTCTTCATAACCTTCCAGGTAATGGACATTATTCCTGCATATAGTTGTTTGCTAGGACGACCATGGATACACGAAGCAGGGGTTGTCACTTCAACTCTGCATCAAAAGCTAAAATTTGTGCATGAAGGGAAGGTAGTGATCATAAATGGGGAGCAGGCGTTGTTGATATCCAATCTATCCTCTTTTAGTATTGTAGAAGCGGATGGGGTTGCTGTTGGAACCCAGTTCCAAGCCCTATCCATTGATAACATAAGGAAGAATGAGAATTTCGTGATCTCACTGAAGGACGCGCAACAAGTTATGTGCAATGGTCATAATACAGTTTGGGGATGACTTGTGGATCCACCCGTAAACAAGAACATAACTGGTTTGGGTTTCTCTTCGAGGAGTGGAAAAGGCGAAAGTTTGAAGTCAAAGTCTTCTGTGAACATTTATCATGATGTTTTCCGCAGCGGAGGGTACCTGCATCCAATTGGTTCTGGAATTAATGTTGTTGAAGAGGATGAAGCAGAGCAGGAAGTACCGAATTATGTGACGCATGGAGTCCGAGTTCAGAACTGGGTCACCATTGATGTTCCTTCTTGCATACATGTTTCAAAGTAATTTATTTTGTTAATCTGTTTCTTTCTTTTGAAAAACTTTCACTCTGCCCAAGGTGGAAGTATTAATGTTGTAGGGTTTATCTGTTTGCTATAACTGTTAAGATCATTAATAAAAGTTGTCTTTGCTTCCAAATTATGTCTTTTATTTTCTGCTTTTTCCTGGGAAATGGTAATAAAAAAAACCCTTTCAAAATAAATAATAACTGAAAATTAATCTGCATGACCACTTGTTATATGTGTCAGTTTCTAAAAGCAATCATAAATCATATGTGCAGATTAATTAAAAAACCCGTTGAATACAATGACCCTGCACCCTCTCCCTACTTTGATTGTCCTGTGTTTGGGGCTGAAGAAGAAGATTATGATGAGATTCCATAAGAGGTCTCACGGTTGCTTGAGCACGAGGAAAATACTATTCAGGCATATAAAGAGCCTTTGGAAGTGGTTAATTTGGGTTCAGAAGAAGATCCGAAGGAAGTCAAGATTGGAGCATCGTTGCATCCTGATGTAAAGAGCGGGTTGATTGATCTATTGAAAGAGTATGTGAATATTTTCTCTTGGTCTTATCAAGATATGCCTTGTTTAGATACAGACATTATCGAGCATCATTTGCCGTTGAAGCCAGAGTGTCCGCCAGTTAAACAAAAGTTGGGAAGAACCCATCCGGATATGGAAGTAAAGATCAAAGAGGAGGTCCTAAAGCAGATTAATGTTGGTTCTCTTGTGACGTCAGTGTATCCTCAATGGATTTCCAATATTGTCCCAGTACCGAAAAAGACGGAAAAGTCCGCATGTGCGTAGACTACAGAGATCTAAATAAAGCTAGTCCAAAAGATGATTTTCCATTGCTTCACATTGACATGTTAGTGGATAACACAAGAAAATTCAAAGTATTCTCGTTCATGGACGGATTTTACGGGTATAATCAAATAAGAATGGCTCAAGAGGACATGGAAAAACAATGTTTATCACACCCTGGGGAACATTCTGTTACAGAGTGATGCCCTTCGGGTTGAAGAACGCTGGTGCAACGTACCAGAGGGCTATGATAACCCTATTCCATGATCTGATGCACAAAGAAATCGAAGTATATGTTGATGATATGATTGCCAAATCCCAAACTGAAGAAGGGCATGTAGAGGATTTGTTGAAGTTGTTTCAGCATTTGAGGAAGTACCGTCTCCACTTGAATCCAAATAAATGCACCTTCAGAGTTAGATCGGGGAAATTGTTGGGTTTTATTGTTAGCCAGAAAGGAATTGAAGTTGACCCTGACAAAGTCAAAGCAATTCAAGAAATTCCAGCACCAAGAACTGAAAAGCAAGTCAGGGGTTTCCTTGGGCGTTTGAATTATATTTCCAAATTTATTTCCCACATGACCACAACGTGTGAACCAATCTTTAAGTTGTTAAAGAAAGATCAAGGTTTTGTGTGGACGGATGATTGCCAAAGGGAATTTGAAAGTATTAAAGAGTATCTTCTTGAACCTCCTCTTTTTCTCCCTCCCGTAGAAGGAAGATCGTTGATTATGTATCTAACAGTGTTAGATAAATCCATGGGTTGTATTCTGGGACAACAGGATGAAATAGGAAAGAAAGAGTTCGCCATTTATTATCTCAGCAAAAAGTTCTATGATTGTGAGTCGCGGTATTCCATGCTAGAAAAAACATGTTGTGCTTTGGCCTGGGCAGCAAAGCGTTTGCGGCAGTATATGTTGAATCATACCACTTGGTTGATCTCCAAAATGGATCCAATCAAGTATATTTTTGAAAAGCCCGCTCTTACTGGGAGAATTGCCCGCTGGAAGATGTTGTTATCTGAATATGATATTGAGTACCACACTCAAAAGGCTATTAAAAGTAGTGTTGGCAGATTACCTTGCTCACCAGCCGGTGGAGGATCATCAGTCTGCAGAGTATGAATTCACCGATGAAGATGTGATGTTCTTGAAAATGAAATATTGTGATGAACCATTGCTTGAGGAGGGCCCCGACCCTGAATCTCATTGGAGTATGGTATTTGATGGAGCTGTGAATACTTATGATAAAGGAATTGGTGTTGTGATTGTCACTCCTCATGGATCACATATTCCTTTTACCGCGAGGTTAACATTTTATTGCACTAATAATATGGCAGAATATGAGGCTTGCATCATGGGTCTTGAGGAAGCTATTGATCTCAGAATCAAGATTCTAGATGTGTATGGCGATTCAGCTTTGGTAATAAATCAGATTAAAGGAGAATGGGACACTCGTCACCCTGGCTTGATCCCTTACAAATATTATGCTAGAAGATTATTACCCTTCTTCAATAAAGTCGAATTCCATCACATTCCTAGAGATGAAAATCAAATGGCGGATGCTATGGAAACTCTGGCTTCCATGTACCAAGTAAATGCTTGGAATGATATACCCCGAATTACAGTTAAACAGCTAGATAGGCCCGCTCATGTGTTTGCGACAGAGGAGGTAGCATATGAAAAGCCTTGGTATTATGATATCAAGCATTTTCTTCAGACTCATGAATACCCATTTGGTGCATTGAAGAAAGATAGAAAGACACTGAGAAGATTGGCAGGCAGTTTCTTCCTCAGTGAAAATGTGTTATACAAAAGAAATTATGACATGGTCTTGCTCAGATGCGTGGATAGACACGAAGTAGGCATGTTGATGCATGAGATCCATGAAGGTTCATTTGGCACCCATGCTAACGGACATTCGATAGCTAAAAAGATGCTAAGGGCAGGTTATTATTGGTTGACAATGGAATCTAATTGTTACAAATTTGCAAAGAAGTGCCATAAATGCCAGATTTATGCAGATAAGATCCATGTGCCTCCGACACTTCTCAATGTGATTTCCTTCCCATGGCCTTTCTCTATGTGGGGTATTGACATGACCGAGATGATAGAACCCAAAGCTTCGAATGGACACTGTTTCATCTTGGTAGCAATTGACTACTTTACCAAATGGGTGGAGGTTTCTTCATATGACAATGTTACCAAACAGGTGGTTGTGCGTTTCATAAAAAACAATCTTATATGCCGGTATGGTGTGCCGATCAGAATCATCACTGACAATGGCTCGAATTTGAACAAAAAGATAATGACTGAACTGTGCAAAGAATTCAAGATTGTCCATCACAATTCATCTCCATATAGGCCAAAGATGAATGGGGTTGTTGAAGCTGCTAATAAGAATATCAAGATAATTATCCAGAAAATGGTTGTCACTTATAAGGATTGGCATGAAATGCTCCCTTTTGCTCTGCATGGATATCGAACATCTGTTCGAACTTCAACAGGAGCAACCCCGTTCTCCCTAGTGTATGGAATGGAAGTTGTACTCCCTGTTGAGGTAGAGATTCCCTCGTTGCGTGTGATAATAGAAGCCAAGTTGACAGAGGCTGAATGGGTCCAGAACAGGTTTGACCAGTTGAATTTGATTGAAGAAAAGAGGATGACAACTTTATGTCATGGGCAGTTATATCAGAAAATAATGAAGAAAGCATTTGATAAAAAGGTCAAACCTCGTGAATTCAGAGAAGGTGACCTCGTGCTCAGGAAGATCATGTCTTTCAACACTGATTCTAGGGGCAAGTGGACTCCCCATTTTGAAGGCCCGTATGTTGTCAAGAAAGCCTTCTCTGGTGGTGCATTAATTCTTGAAACTATGGATGGCGAGGAGTTCCCACGTCCCATGAATGCTGACGTAGTCAAGAAATACCTCGCCTAAAGAAATAAAAGAACAGCTTGCTAAGTTGAAAACCCGAAAGGGCGGCTTAGGCAAAAAGGAGCGTCTCGGTAGGCCGAAAACCTGAAAGGGCAGTCTAGGCAAAAATTAGAGACATAAACAGAATAAATTTCCCGCTAAGTTGAAAAATCGCAAGGGCAGCTTAGGAAAAAGTTAAGGATTTTCTTGGCAAGTAACTACGTCAGACAAGACTTGATCGTTGAAGCAACAATCTTCTCAGATCCTCACCATACTTTAACAAAAGTTGCTGCTCAGGATTTCAAAAGTTGTTAGGGGGGATAGTGGTCATTGTATCTCAATGTATCTTTTCCATTATGTATTACCATTTCCAAAACTTTGTAATCATCCATGGAGTCTCGCCGTTCGCAGACTACCATTCTATTAATGAAATTCGAGCTTTTTCCCAATTCTTTGTGTTCTTATTTTTATTTAGCTTGCAAAGACTTCATTTATTACTGATAATAACTGTTAAAGCAAAAAGATTAAAAGAAGAAAAATTAACTTTTCAAAAAAAAGAAGTGAAGAGATCTTTACAATTCAATTTACTTTGGGATTTGTGTTGAGACAATGACAACAAAAATGGTGATCCCAAGAATGAACAAACTCCGTTTGTTTTAAGAAGATTTACTCCCTTCATGAAGGTTTTTATTAGGTCATTTCACTGGTTTGTGCACAACCTTTGTGTGTTTCTCAGATAGTTAAAGACGATATCAGTGAGTGCAAGGTACATTGTTGGGTTTGTGATCCCATTATCCCCAGTCAAGTCTTGATTCGCTTTTTGGGTTTGCATGATCAGAAGCCTCCGTCCCAGATTCCCCAACGAAGTCTTCCCTCATATAATGAAAGGTTTTATTCCCTTGGTGTGCTAAGATGTCACTCTTTTTGCAGTATTGGCATTAATGTTGACTCCTTGATTTCCCGGGAAGATTATCCCAGGGCATCTCTTGTTGGAATGAGTATTCGTGATGAAAGTTTCAGTCCGCAGTTTTTTCTCCAGGGAGGTAGGCTTGAATCCCCCAATGAGGTTTGGTTATTTCAGCGCTAGTCTGCTTTTTGAGGTTGGTCTTACAATCTCCAGTAGGCATGTTGCTTTTGGAAAACTGTTTTCTCCGATGAAACCGGAAGAAGGATGTTCTATCCCGGTATATGTCTGATTTGGCTGCATCCAGTTTATGTTTCTCCTCAGTGAAGTTAGGACAGGCAATAGGTTTGGTTTCCGCAGTTGCTTTTACCTTTCTTGGATTGATCTTTCTGGTTGAAGCCTAGCCCAATGTTGCTAGTACCTGAGGCGGTTTTGTTTGTACTGATTATGTATCCTTTTACTAGCATATGCATGATAGCACTCATACATTCATACATGCATCATGCATGGTTAAAAACCATCATGCATTGACATTGCGTTCTGACCTTCCTGCAATGCTCTTTGTTTAGTTGAATTTGGTTGTCCCTCTTGAGTTTATTTCTCAAAGGATGTATCTGCATTGGCCGTATTGCTCTAGTTTATTTCTGTATTGGATGTGTGGCTACATAACAATATTATTTACTTTGGATTTCTGAAAACTTTGAGTTTTGAGTGCATTTATTTTGCACGGGAAGACTTTATTTCCTCAGCAGGAATATCATGGCATTTCCCCGGGAAGTCATATTTCTATCCCCAGAAAGTCATTTCTCTTTACAATTCCCCTTTGACAACAAGTAACAAGTCTCTTTATTTGAGACAACTTATGTTTGATCCTTTCCAGGCAGATTTCCTTGGTCAAGGAAGAAGTTGAGACATGTTCTTGGAAAAACACCAGAATCTTGGGGAAACTTGATATATTTTCTCTTTCTACCTTCAGTGAATGTTGGTAGTACATCGGCAATGAACGTCAGTGTTTGTTATCTTTTTTCTATCTTCAGTGAACGTTGATAGTTCATCGTCAGTGAACGGAGGTGATATTATATATTTTCTCTTTCTACCTTCAGTGAATGTTGGTAGTACATCGGCAGTGAACGTTGGTGTTTGTTATCTTTTTGCTATCTTCAGTGAACATTGATAGTTCATCATCAGTGAACGGAGGTGATATGATATATTTTATCTTTCTACCTTCATTGAACGTTGGTAGTACATCGGCAGTGAACGTTGGTGTTTGTTATCTTTTTTCTATCTTCAGTGAACGTTGATAGTTCATCATCAGTGAACGACCGTGATATGATATATTTTCTCTTTCTACCTTCAGTGAATGTTGGTAGTACATCGGCAGTGAACGTCGGTGTTTGTTATCTTTTTTCTATCTTCAGTGAACGTTGATAGTTCATCATCAGTGAATGGCAGTGATATGATATATTTTCTCTTTCTACCTTCAGTGAACGTTGGTAGTACATCAACAGTGAATGTCGGTGTTTGTTATCTTTTTTCTATCTTTAGTGAACTTTGATAGATCATCGTTAGTGAACGGCGATGATATGATATATTTTCTCTTTCTACCTTAAGTGAACATTGGTAGTACATCGGCAGTGAACTTCGGTGTTTGTTATCTTTTTTCTAACTTCAGTGAACATTGATAGTTCATCGTCAGTGAACGGCGGTGATATGATATATTTTCTCTTTCTACCTTCAGTGAACGTTAGTAGTACATCGGCAGTGAACGTCAGTGTTTGTTATCTTTTTGCTATCTTCAGTGAACATTGACAGTTCATCGTTAGTGAACGGCGGTGATATGATATATTTTCTCTTTCTACCTTCAGTGAACGTTGGTAGTACATCAACAGTGAATGTCGATGTTTGTTATCTTTTTGCTATCTTTAGTGAACTTTGATAGTTCATCGTCAGTGAACGGCGGTGATATGATATATTTTCTCTTTCTACCTTAAGTGAACGTTGGTAGTACATTGACAGTGAACGTTGGTGTTTCTTATCTTTTTGCTATCTTCAGTGAATGTTGATAGTTCATCGTCAGTGAACGGCGGTGATATGATATATTTTCTCTTTCTATATTCAGTGGACGTTGGTAGTATATCGGCAGTGAACATCGGTGTTTCTTATATTTTTGCTATCTTTAGTGAATGTTGATAGTTCATCGTCAGTGAACGGCGGTGGTATGATATATTTTTCTCTTTCTACCTTCAGTGAATGTCGGTAGTACATCGGCAGTGAACGTCGGTGTTTGTTATCTTTTTGCTATCTTCAGTGAATGTTGATAGTTCATCGTCAGTGAACGGCGGTGGTATGATATATATTCTCTTTCTACCTTCAGTGAACGTTAGTAGGACATCGGTAGTGAACGTTGGTGTTTCTTATCTTTTTGCTATCTTCAATGAACGTTAATAGTTCATCGTTAGTGAACGACGGTGGTATGATATATTCAGTGAACGTTGATAGTACATCGGCAGTGAACGTCGATGCTTGTTATCCTCCTCTCTGATTCTGTTCTTGTGGTTTACCAGTGATTTATTTTCCTGGTGGGGTTGCTCCTTTGTTTCTTCATTTTTGTTGCATCCCCAATGTTACTTTGCCTCTCTTTTGTTCCATTCATATGCATGCATATGCATAAACATTTGCATGGCATCTTAGGGCCAAAAATAGGGTTTGTCTTTTATTTAAGTGTCTTCGATCACGTCGACACGAAGATTTTTAACTTTCCTATCTCCGGATAGAAGAAACTTAAATAAGGGTAGCTTTTGTACCCCAATATTTGCCCCTAAGATCCCTTCATCATACCATATTGTTTCAATCATAACAAAATCACATTAGGGCTTTTGGTTCTTCTCCCTATCTTTAGCCTTGCTCTTCTGAGGAATTACCAAGCACCTTAACTTGTTTTCTTTTGTGATCATGGATATTTTGCTTTGATTTTAACAAAATTCAATATTGGTTTGTCTTACTTGTTAATAATGTAGGTAAAGGCAATGAGGTTTAGCAAGTTGCTTCATGGGTTCATGAGTTTATTTCCATGCCCTAGTCAATAACTTGAGAAATTCAAACCTCACCATTGAAGTTGTTTTGAAGTTGGTATGGAAGTGGTTTTGGTGGCCATGAATCCTCATCATCATCCTCAACAATTTCTATTCACAAAGGAAGAATATTGGCACAAAAAGTTTGTTCAAACTTGGCAAAGTTCCACCAAGCATTCTCTTGATCTAGAGGATAGGTTTTGGACTTCAAAGGGGCATATCTTGCTCATCTTTTGGTATTTTTGAGTGATTCCAAAAACATTCTTATCTTCAAAGAGTTACCAAAAAATCACTTCAAAAGTTCCAAGGAGTTTTCATGTGGAAGGAACTTGGTGAAGAGGAAAGATTACCAATCATCCAGATGAATCCCCAATTTTCCATATGTGACTTCAAATGGTCATAACTTGGTCAATTTTTATAACCTTGAGACCATTCTTTTTTTCATGATGATCCTAAGGATGTTTACTTCATGCCTTCTTTTATGTGCAAAGTAAGAAAATGGATGGAAGTTGCCTTAAGAAAGCAAAAGATTATAGGTCATTTTATGATTTTTGGCCAACTTCAACAAGTCATACCTTGCTCAATTTTTGGATATTTTGAGTGGTTAAAATTGCAAAATGTCATTCAAGAGATATACTTCATTCCATCTTTTTTGGTCAAGAGAAAATTCTAAGTGGAAGGCCATGTTTGGATGCAATAGATTATAGGTCATTTTTTAAGAAAAATTTGAAATATTTCTAAGTATGGAAAGTCAACTCTTTTTCTTCAACTTTGACTCCATGTTACTTTCAGCTCAAGAATCCATTTGATTCTATTCTTTTTCCATTGCAAAGCTTGTAACCTCATCTTTCCAAAGCATCAAGAATTATGCCCTAAGACCCCTTGAGGTGGAAATGCCATTGGATTGAATTTGGTAACTTGGAACTGAAGTTTCTCCATAAGTCAGAATATGAAATTCATGTTTTGGCCTCTAAACATCAAATTAGCACACGTTTGTGATCTAAACATGTTTAACCAAGTTTCCAAAGTGGATTAGAGCCTTGAAACGCAAGGATTAGATGAGTTTTGATGCAAATCAGATCACACTTTGCTCGTGCATCAGGTTCACACGATTTCCCTCCAAACTTCATCATTTCACACGCTTGAACTTTTCATTTGATTCCCTATAAATATAGGGTCATCCCCCATTCAATTTCCCAAGCTTAGATAGCCAAAATCACCCTGCCTAACTTGCTTCACAACTCAAAATTCAACTACTTCGAATCCTATTGTCAAGCCTTTTTCAATCCATTTTTTCCATCAATTCACCTTCCTTGATCTTCCCTGAAGCTAACCATATAATTACATTCAAGAATCGTGCCCTATATTGCTCCATAGAAGTCCAGTTTCAGAGCTCTGCAACTCAACTTCAATAGGTAGATCCCTTCATCAATTCTTCAAAACTTTGGTATCATTGTGTTGCTCTCATTGCCCTGGTTCTAGTCACAACACTTACTTTCATCTGGAAGCACATTTTGACCATGAATTTTCAAATCCCTTTTTAAAACTTTCTTTCCAAATTGCTTGAGCTACAGTTTATATAAATTTGGCGCGAGGGTGTGGTTGTCTTTGTCTTGAAGAGGCGAAGCGAATGGCATAGGTCCGAGCTTCTGATTTTACAGTTTGAGAGACCTGTAATTCATGAGGGCTGGAGGTTGAAGATGACCAACGTGTCATCTTCTAACCAATGAAAGTGTGACATTTGTTATTTTCAAATTCTGATTTTATTAATGATCCTGTACATTATTCATTAAAGACCATGATATGCACAGCGCGCCAGATCCCTTTGATTTGACTACTAACGTGTTTTGACTCTCATCCAATGGTCCACATCTTTTTCTTTTATTTTATTTTTCTGATTTTTATATTTTAATTGTTTTAAACTTCAAAAAATCATAGAAAATTCACTTTAGTCCAAAAAATCTGAAAAAATTATGAAAAATATTTTTGATTATTCTCTTTCTTATTTTTATTTTTTCACAATTTAATTGTGTTTTGGTATTTTTATGAATTTTACACTTATTTGATTTGTTTAAAATGTTTAAAAATATTTTTACACATTTTTAAATTCTGAAAAAATTATGGAATGATCCAATGATATTGTGACAAATATTAGAGACCTTATTTTATTTTTGTTTTTGACTTTACTATTTCTTACAATTTTTGTTTATTTTACCCATTTATTTTAATTTTTAAAAATAGTTTCTGACTTTTAAAAATTCCCAAAATTTTTATAAAATCAGTTGGCCTCTTTTCTGATTTTTCTATTGTCTTATTTTTCATTTCTTGATTAATTTGAATACAATTGGCATTTTCTTCAGTATTTTCCATTTTTTTAAAACATTTTTTTAAACCCTTTAATGTATATATTAATTATATTATTATTTTGTGAATATTTTCTGGCTGTCTTGGGTTGACTTTTTTAATCATGGCTTTATTAACATCATTGGATCCATGGTGTTGAGTTTAACTCCACAAAAAATAGATGAATGATTTTAATAATAGTTTGATTAAATATTAATTCAAATGTGGTTTCTCTTTTTACCCCAATTCCCCATCATATCTTCCCCTTCTCATTGCACTAAATGTTGTTGGAGCATGATCTCTATATCATGTCTCAAAACAAATGGTGCATATATTGCTATTGACCGGCCTCAAAATAGGTGCGACTTCTATATAAGCCCACTTACGATTGATTAACATAGCGCTAAATTTTGTCCCGATTCGAATAAATGATCATTTGTGGCCCAAACTTATGATTGCAAGCCCAAGTATGTTAATTTGATCTCTTTGATCCAATAACCTTGAGATTCATTGTGTGGAGGCCTTGGTTCTACCAATCCTCTAATGGATCTACAACAGCTTTGGTTAACGCGGATCACTTAAACATCGTTGATCATTAAATGGTACTTATGAGAATTCCAAATGGATGATATACTTGACAAAAAGCAAATGCAACTTGTTGTGTGGAGGCTTTGGTTATACCAATCCTCTAATGAGTTCCAAATGCAAGTTTCAAGATGGTCATCCAACTAACCACTAATTTTTGACTTGTTTATTTTATACCTTTATTCTTTTATGCTTTATGAACTATTTATATTTTAGCATTTTACATTTCATGTCATTTTCATCTTTGCTCATTTGAACATTTATTTTCTTGTCATTTTTACTTTGCTCACTGGAGCTTTTATTTTACTTCTCTTAAGATACTTAATAATCAACTTAAACCATAAAAAACTTTTAATGGTACTTGGACTATTTGGTTACTATCCTTGGCATCATGGAGCAGTGGACTATTTCTTGGACTTAGGATTAGAAACCTTGGCCTATCTTGGAGACCTTGTGATCTTATTTGATTATTTTATCTGGAGCTCTTGAGGTTTACCTCAAGACATTGGGTTGCTTGTTTGTTTTTTGTGTGCAGGTTTTTGTGATTACATCCTTTGTTTGTAATCTGGAATTCACCTGTATACAACCGTTACTCTGCCCAATTTTTGTGAAGACTTAATACACTTGAAGAGGTCTAGTATCTTTGCTTGCTTGGTTTCAATCCAAAGAATTGGAATTCTATCTTGGCTCATAATGTCAAGTTTTTGGCTCCTTGTTGGTTAGATGATTCTTATCCTTAGCTTTTACCTTATGCTTAAGGATAGCCTCTTCTTCTCCTCCCATCTTCTTTAATTTCAAAAATCTTCTCCCTCCTTTTTAAAATTCTTCTTATTTTTAAACATAAACCACTTTCATAATAAACTTGGACTTATGTCCATGCATTTTCAAAATATTTTTCATAAATAAACTCCAATCAATTTAATAATACTTTGACACATTTTTGTGAGAAGACTAAAAGTCAACCAATCTCATTTCAAACCATTTTGCCACTTTGGCCTTTTTATCTTTAAACTTTTCTCAAAAGGTTAGACTCTTGTCAATCCTTGTAGTGATGCAAACAACTATACTTCTACAATATATAGTGAAGTGAGATATTTTCCACTTGGGTGTTGAGTCAGGCATTGTTGATTTTAAAATCCAAGCCATATCCTCCACTTTGAGATGATGCAAATTCTCCTTTCTCATAATTGTGGGTAGTAAGTATGTTTTCCACACGGACAATGACGATGATGTCTTATCTCATAAAATTAACCAACACACTTGTGTTTCAAACTTTTAAAAGAGGAATTACGTGTACCCTGATCCTCTATTGCACGAAAGGTGGTACGTAGGAACTAAAGGTTCGCAACCACGGCGGGTGCAAAAATCATTAAAAATATATATATTTCTTTTCTCACCTCCACCATCTATTTTATATACAACACATTTTTATAGCCAAAATATACAGATTTTACAAAGAGGTTCCTGCGGAGTACCATAGATATTTAGGGTGCTAATACCTTCCCTTTGCATAACCAACCCCGTTACCTTGAATCTTTCCCCCTTTTTTGGGTTATTCGCTCTTTTTCCATTCCTTTGGAAACAATAAAGCGCGGTGGCGATTTTTATTTTGATTTGTATAAAGTCTAGTCAATCCAATGGCTTAGTCTTGAACATTTCTACCGCTACAACAAGAGTGTGTGTGTGTGTGCATGTAAGACACATGGCTATTTTGAAAAATGTATTTGAAGGAAAATAAAGATAATGAACACAAAGATTTGAATGCAGAAGAGTCCAATGGTTTGTATTGAATGATCATATGATAAGATGAACATAAATAAAACCTTTGACAAATGGACCATAGTTCCTTGGGCCAGGCACATGGCATAAAAGTCATTGTTTAATATTACAGACAAAATGTTCTTGAATTAATAAAAAGCAATAAACAAGTGATTACTCCTCAATTAAGGAGATGTGAACGAAGTCCTTTGCGTGCCAATTCTTGAGCTTCGTTGTAGTAGGATACACCCAATCTTCAAATGTAACTTCATCGTCAGAATCACCTACATCATTAACTTCATTGACACCCTTGCCATGATTTGGCATAGGCGCGGTAATTACATTTGGAGTTGGAGGAGGATCAAATTCAATAGTCTTGTTATCTATCAAGTCTTAAATTTTATTCTTCAGTTCCCAGCATTGGTCAGTCTCATGCCCGGGACTACTTGAGTGATATGCACATTTAGCATTCGGATTGTACTTTGGTGAAGAGGTATCTGGATTAGCCGGAGGATCGTGCAATGTCACCAAATTAGCCTTTAGAAAGTGTTGTAAGGCTTGGGATAGTGACATGTCTATCCTCGTGAATTGTCTTCTCGGAGTTTCAAAACGTTGATGATTTGCAGATGGTCTTTGAGCAGGAGTTGAATTGGAGATTCGAACAACATTAACAGACGGACGATCATCCTTCTTGGTACAGACCCTTTCCCCATACGCAACATTGATTTATTTCTTCGCAGCAAAAGGTTTCTTTACAGGATTGGAAGTGGAGGCAGATGCCATGGGAATCTTCCTGCTTTTGATGCCACTTTTAACTCTTTCACTGGTTAAGATCAGCTCGGTGAAACCAGATGAAGAGAAGCCAACCAATAAGTTAAAGAATGGACCATATAAAGTGCCCATAAACATGTCAATGTGCTCCCTATCAGTCAAAGGTGATTGAACCCTACTGGAAAGGTCTCTCCATTTTTTGGCGTATTCTTTGAACCCTTCATTCTTCCCCATTGTCATATCTTGCAACTGAACTCTTGTCGGCGCCAAGTCGGCATTATACTGGTATTGGTGGTAGAAAGCGGTGGCTTAGTCTTCTCATGTATTGATACGGGAACCATCCAACTGGTATAACCACTCTAGTTGTGTCCCGGCCAAGCTTTCTTGAAAAAATTGAACTCAGAGTTTCTTATCAGCGGTGTGCGGCTGTATCTTGCACACATAAGATTTCAGGTGAAGTTTTGGACAGGAAAATCCATCTTACTTTGCAAAGACTGGTATCTTGAATTTGTGGGGGATGACAACCCCATATATCAAATCCAAATCATCAAAATCTAAACCAGGGATGACTTGAATCTCGACGGCCTTCAATTTGTCTTCTAGCTGCTTGTACTTGACATTGGCGGGAGGATATTGCTCGTCAAAATAATCATCATCAGACGTTTGATCATTGATACACCCAGCCTGGGTACTCCTAGCTTCTCCGATCTAATTCTCATCTTCCTCAGACGAGTCTTCCACTATCGGGATCTGACGGACCGACTCTTTGAATCTTCTACCCATGTTGACCAGGGCTTTCCTCTTTGGCTTCTTTTTAGCTGCTAGTAACGCCATCAAGTATTTTTTCCCCTTGGCTAGGGTCAAAAGAGTTTCCTGGAACTGAGATTTTTGTGCTTGTAGGTTCTTCACTATTTTCTCTAGATCCATCTTGCTGAAATAAACAACAGAAAGATAAGGAAACTTATTGTGTGAAAACTTGTTATGTTATGATGCATGGAAGATGTATATGCAAATGATTTCAAGGATTTATGAAATTTAAATTTGTATAGACAAAGAATGAACAAACTTCAAATTTCATTGATTAGTTCAAAATGATTACATCATGCCTCTTGGGCTTACAAAATAACTTTCTAAGATAAAAAGATCGAACGCATCCTCTTCGGTGCAAGGTAGGCGTTCACACTTTTCTCTTCATGTAGTTGCTTTGTAAGCTCTAAGGCTCTTTTCTCACTAGCATAAAATTGAGCTTCAAAGGTATCTCTTTCTCCCTTTAGCTAAATTTAACCTTTTTGCAAGTCTTCAAGAGAAGTAGGCATGTCGGGATGGAGGACAGTGTATGGGACATCTCCTTCAACCACAGGTTCCATGATAACTGGTAAAATGGAGGGATAAGGCATCACAAGCTTCTGAGCATAAGCTCGTACCCACCAGAGGTAAGGCTCAAGGGGAATAGAATACTTGTGTCCTAGTGTTTTACTATCCATTTTGCTTACCATCCTCCAAGCTCGTATAAACCTCTGACGGTGACCTTGATCGTCACTCTCGTAGTCAAATACCACTCCTTGGATGAACATGTCTTGAGGACCATCCCTTCGGGCATAAACAAACTATTGCAAGGCTAAGCAAGAGTTATAAGTGATACCTCCTCTAATTCCAAGAAAAGGTACATTAGGGAATTCCCCACAACAGTCGATGATGGTAACATTCTCCAAGGATCGAGAACACCAATGAATATCTGAATGTCTGAGCGTCATCAACCTATGGTACCACCTCAAGCCTTGCTCGTTCTTCAACATAAATCGGGGAAGATGTGAAATAAACCATCTATCCAAGAGGGGAGTGCAACACATGAGTATTATTCTCTTCCTCATAGTGCGAGAGTGAAAAGAATGTAGGATATCTCCCAACAAAGTAGGCACCGAATTGCGATACATGAAGATTTTGATAGCATTTACATCTATAAGTTGGCCAGGGTTTGAAAAAAAAAGCATCCCATAGATGAGAAGGGCCAAGATTTCTTCAAAAGATTCTAAGTCCAAAGAGTTCCAACAATCTTGAGCTTTCTCAAACAAGAACTTGGCTAAGAAACCTTTGACACCACTCCTTGTTTCCCAATTAGTCGTGATATCAGATTGTTGTAAGTGTAGAGCTTGGGCAACCTCTTAAGGTTTTGAATCTCTTTCTGTACTGTTGAAGGGTAGTTGATTGAGAATGGGAATCCTCAAGAGTTGAGAGAATTCTTCCAGAGTTAGTATAAGCTAATAACCGGGAAAAGTGAAGCAATGGTGTAGAGGATCAAAAATTGGAAAAGCACCTTCATCATATCTTCATTAGTGTTAGAGGTAACCAAGTTTATGAGGAGACCATGTCTTTCGGTGAATGAAGAATTCTCAGGGACCCTCGATGCTAACTCTTTGAGTTGAGTAGGAATTCTTACGAGATTGACTTGGATAGTATTCCTGCAGATAGAAGCCATGTCCTATAAAACAGAATAAAGATAAATTCCAATAATCCTTGAAATGGTTAGTGAGAATGAGTATGATGTTTATGATGTTTTGTACAAGTAAGCATATACAAACAAGGCAAACAAGTCCTTAGGTTTAGGCTTGCATGGAGTCTCATATGTAAGTACCCTCTTGAAGTTTAGTTGGCTCAAACATGTCCTAGAAATAGTAACCGAGTTCTAAGGGATCTCAATATCACCGATCTTTCTTATCGGGCATTGTTTCAGCGTAATCCTCTTTCACAGCGACCGGAATATCCCGAGAAGTCTGATCTCAATGAGTATAGTATCGAGTATCAACCAACTTTGGATTGCACCAAAGTCGGCTATCTCAGTACTTCCTAATGGACAAGTTGGTCAAGTAAAGGTTCTAGAGTCAGTTAGTGCTTCATGACACCACACAGCGGCCCCGTATTCTCCTTGACTACTCAAGGGCTACCGGTACCCACAAATGTGTCACACTAAAGTAGCTATTGCTTAGACCATATTGGTATACCCTGCACAGTTTCCACAATGTATTGCTACTTACCTATAAGGTATCCCAAATCCGGGTAATGGATTAAAACAAGCCCAAACAAGGAACCAAAATGTAAAGCAAGAAAGTCAAACAATAAAAGCAAATAAAGGTGATCTAGCCCTAAGGTAACCCCATTTTTATGTTTTTCCCCAGCAGAGTCGCCAGTTCTGTAATACGGTGGGAGAACTGACTTGGGATGTTTTGCGCTTTATCGCAATTGTTGCGGTTAGCAAGAGTCACCACCGACTTTTCTTTTATCCAAAAGGAAAGGTGGAAAACAACAGAAAAGACCTTTGAGATATTTTCTTGAGTTCAGGGGTAGATTATAAAAAGGGAAGGTATTAGAACCATTTTTATCCATATTTATCTATGGGCTCTTAGTTGCTTGCTAGATCACTTGCTTTTGTTTGAAAATATGCTTTGTGTGGTTTTTGAAAGTATTTTGAAAAGGAGCATTCGTTTAGGCAAACTTTGTAATGGTTCTCGTTTGTAAGAACATATACAAAGTGTTGGACTTTTGAAAATATTTTATGTTTGGGAAGTGTTTGGGAAATGTTTGTTTTGAAAGTGAGCAAGGATGTTTGTTTTGAAAATGAGCAAGCAACTAGGAACAATCTACGTACTCAAAAATCTTTTGTTCATTTCTTCCTTTCCTTTGATATTGCTATCTTACCATTTATTTGGTAAGAAGACTTATCTTTGGATGTAAAGGGACGGGCGTGGGTCATTGTATAGTCATGATAGCAATGTTGTGAGATATCTTAGCATTTCTCTTTGAGTGACTAAGATCATTTAAAAGGCAACATTTGTAGCGTCATCGAGGGACTATGATCTTGTATTTGTGATTGTTTTTGCTAAGACATCCCACGTGCATAACATGACAATTTTTTGTAAGGCAACAAAATGGAGTTAACCCTAGGGGTGCAAGTGTGTTTGATTTACATGCATTGTTTATCTTGAACTAGGGTTTACTAATCATTGATTTTAGTCTTGCCATACGAACCTTAATTACTAGCATTTATATGAAAGTGATAAACTGCGGAAAGTAAAATTACTACGCTATTACATCATTAGGGGAGGGGGTATACAAATTTACAAATGGGGATTGGAAGAAAATTAAACCTAATTATCTATTACAACCATATTGAATAATGTACAAGAATTGAATAAATGTGTAAGAAAATAAATGGAAAGGAAATGATTTTTGTTTGATTTTTTGATGAAAGGGTTTAGTTTTGACCTAATTAAAAAAATGATTAATTAAAATTAAATAAAATTAAACCTAAACTAATTAAGAAAAGAAACTAAGTTTGAACCATTTTTAGGGGTTTTTTATAAAAGGGTTTAAACTTAATGAAAATAATATGGTAATTAATTAATTAAAAGAAATTTAAGTTCTAAATTAATTTTAAATAAATAAAAAATGAAAAAAAAAATTAAACCTAAATCTAATTATTAATTTATTAAGAAAAAGAAATTAATTTGTTAAGAAAATGTTTTTTTTTTGTCTTTTGTCTTTAAAAGAAATAAAATAAAAAGTATTTTAAATATGTAAATAAACAAAATAAAATATTTTTGTATTTTTGATTAATAAAAATAATAATAATATTATTAATAATGATAAAAATGTTAAAGAATAATAAAAATGAAATAAAATAAGAAAAAGAAAATAAATTAAAATGAAATGATAAAAAAACATTTGGGCCAGGTGTGTGAAAGCATGCAGGGGGGTTAGGAGTCAGCAAAAATGAAAAGGCCCACCATTGGAGGCCCATGCGCTAGCTGTTTGGAACGAAAGAAAGAAAATGTGAAAAAATAATGAAAAGTGGCAGCGCTGGGGCTTAAACCCACGCCCTAGACATGAAACGCGCGCTGTCTTGCCATTGGGGTGGCTATACATACATTAACATATGAAAAACAAAAAATACATAACATAAACCCAGCCCTGGAAGTGACTTGATCTTCAACCTTCATCCATGGCTCCTGTAACTTGCTCATTTCTCAATAAAAATGAAAGATGTAAACATGGAAGTTCCTCCAATTTTCCATATGAATCCAACCATATAAACATCATAAGCTATAAATCAAAGATGACTGAGAATTTCTAAAAGTACCAAATTATGACCTAACTTTTTTCAGAGATTCAAACCTAAAATTCTCTAAGCTCAATCAATATAAATGAAATCCATGGACATGTACAATTTATGGGCAATGATATCTACATTTTATCTTCACAAATGCAAGCTTAACAATGCCTAAATGAAAAGATAGAAGTTCAGAAGAGATACCTCAAAACTGGAAATTGTGAAATGCAAATGAGCTTGATTCAAGGTGCTGCAATGATCAGGTTAGCTTCTTCAAGTTCCCAGGAAGCTAATACAATGATTAGCTTCAGCAATGGATGACTGGAATGGCTTGGAGAAGTCAAATTGCATACTCTATTTTTTGGTTATGGAGGTTGATGAAAATGGTGTTATAGTTCTGGAACAAGGACAGGGATGGACTATATTTGAGGTATAGAAGCTTTGTGAATGATTAGGAATGAAAACGCGCGAGGGAAATGTGAGTTACAAGTTCAAAGTCAAATTGTGCATCAATGGTGTTTTTGGACAATTTCTGGCTTGCAAGTGTTTGAGAGAGTTTCAGGTTACTTAAGCTCGTGTCTTAGCTCACAAATAGTGCCTCTATTTATAAGAAACAAGTTTTGAGACTTGTAGTTGATCAGAATTCAAAATCAAATGTTTAAGCTCAACATGTGACTTTCTTGAAAAATCAAGTTTCAATGCTTTGTACTTGCTATTGTAGAGTGGTTACACATTAAACAAGCTTTATTATAACTTTGTAGATGGAGTGTGATCAGAGGGAACAAGTGAGAGGCTCAATAATTGACTTTGTGCATAAAGCTTGCTTTTCAAGAATGGCAATGTTAGCTTTCTTCCCAAAATGGCAAATGGACTTGGACAATGCTTAAGCCACTTGGATTATAGCTAAAAAGTTTATGTAATCCATTAATTATGGATAGATGCACGAGTTAGAAGACCTGCAAAGCAAGATTATGCAGCCTAACATTGAGATTGGATTATGTGTTCATCAAGAAATGGCTTGTAATTCAAGTTTGAATCCCTAACTTCTTGCCTTCGATTCTCTTAACTCAAGTATGATCTTAATGAGTTCTTGGACAATTTGGAAAGATTGTAACATCCCCTACAAACTTCATGTTGGACATTTTTGAAAATTCAATTTGGAACTAGGTGAAAAATTTCCATGAAGTTAGGTTAAAATCCTGCCTACACTATGGCAAAATTTCACTAAGTCTTCAAGTTTCATGAGCATGTCTTCACAAAATCATAACTTGAAATCTAAGCATTTCTAGAAAAAGTTCTTCCCTACAATGTTTTAGATCTCATTGAGATATACAACTTTCATGTTGGAAGTTTCCTTTGAATCATCTTGCATCATAGTGGAAATTTGGCTCAAAGTTATGAAAAAAACATGAATTTTCAACACTTAGAAAAAATTCTAAGTTTTAGAATTTTGACTTTTCAAGAATGAATTTTGACTTTTTGATTTCTTGATGAACAAGTTTAATATTTTGACATTTCTTTATGAATTGTAATCTTTGATACTTGATTTTGACCAAAAAGTCAAAGTTTGACTTTCTAGTGTACAGTTGACTTTTCATCAATTGACTGAAATTCATCTGTCAATCAATTGATCTTGAGAAATGTTTTGAGCCATGCCATTAGGTCAAAATGATGTATTTTAATCCTTGAGATCATGTCCTAAACCAATAAGTCATTTGTTAGGTCAAAAATAAAAAATTGCACCTTCTCAGTCAAAACCCTAATTTTGACCATTTTGCCCTTTTGATGATCTGACCGAATTTCTTAAGGAATTATGATCCAAATTTGATAAATTGACATATAAGAGTTAATAATATTGATATGGATAAAAAATTATGAAGTTTGACTCCAAATTGACCACAGTTGACTTTTCCCCAATACAATTGATTTTAGGTCAACTGATCAATTGACTGAGCAAAAATGTGATTCAAGACTTGAAACTTGACATGAGTAATCTTGAGGGTCCAAAATGATCCATGAAAGTCATATGGGGCATTAAAAGTGCATTTGTCCTTGTGCAAACTCAAACCCTAATTTTCAGTTATCAGTGCTTGAGGAGGTGTCTTGAGCTGATCAAACCTTGTGCAGTCTTGAATCAATAGAGATCTTGTGAGAGATTTCTTGAGAAATGAGAGGGAAAATTTTAGGGTATAACACATACGGTTACCAAAGGTATCCTAACTCCTGTAAGGCATTACTCTAAATCTTGAGTTGGATTCACATTTTTACAAAAATTCTTTTATCTGCTAAAATGCATTTTCAAAACTAAAAGACAAATATAAACTTTGCATTATTTGAATATCATTGTTTAACAGCATAGAAATTTACACGACAAATATCCAGCGAACAAAAACCCTCTCGATGAACAGAGCCACTTCAAATAGGATGACACTTCCAAATGACAAATATCCTATAAACAAGGGGGCACAACATGATCATTGTTTAGCACATTTGGGGGCAGTCAAGTCAAGATTCCAAGAAATCTTCCAAGAAATGCTGAATAACCAGGGGCAAGTCTGTATCTGAATCACTTGGGACATTGAACGTGAATTCCAATAAAGGGTTACGTATTGTCAGGAAAACATTTCTTGGAAATACTACAAACACTTGCTACTAGGGGCAGTGACAAATCCCCCACAAAGTCCTTTTCATAGGGTGATCCCCAGCCAAAGTTTCAATCTCTGAAAACTTCTCCCCAACTGAGTTAATCTCAAGAATCCTCGAGGAGTTCTTCCAAAAGGAAACACCTCTCCAGCAGATCGGCGACATGGTTTATTTGCCCAACAAACTACAGATTCCCCAGCTTGAATTTGCCTCCCATACTATCACAAATCAAGGGACCACAACTCTTCTTCCCCAGTAGACCACTCCACAATCACCAGTGAGTTGCTGCAAGACCTGGAAGTCAAACCAGATAACAGTTAACCTCTTTGTTCCCAACAAATTGTTAACTCCCTTTCTCTTCCATCAAGAGATAGCTCCCCAGTAAAGCAACAAACAGCTAAAAAATTCCTGAACTATTTTCCCCAAGCAGGAATAACCACTCTCCACAGAGTTTTCTTCTCAAGCAAAATTAACATTTCCCCAACGGAGTTCTCCTCAAACAACAAGACGGGAATCCCCAGCGGAAAAATTCTAAACAAAGTTCGAAGATGCACATACTCTTCATCTCCAACAGCAGTCCAGGATCTAACTTCCTAAAACTCCCCAACTTTCGTCAAGGATTTATTTTCCAAGATAAAGTTACATTCCAACAACATTTCATGCATCACATTTACATACATGATAAATGCATACATCATAATCTCATTTATTTTGAGAACATCATTACACCATGCATTTCATACATCATGATATTGCATGCAGTTAAATCTTTACCTTTTCAGGAAAGATCAATCAACAGATGACTATCAACCAACATTTTTAACAGTTCTGGATCAATACCTGAAACAAGACAAGATAACTATCCGTGGACGACCGATTGTAGATTAATACCTGTAACAAGCCAGGAAATCTATCTACATGAGTAAATTGTAGATTAATACCTGTAATAAGCCAGGGCAACTATCTACATGACTAGCTGAAGCAACCCTACCCAGGTTCCTTCTCATTTCCAGATGCAGTTTTAGCCGGACTCATCATGAAGCAACCCTACCCAGGTTCCTTCTCATTTCCAGATGTCGTTTTATTTGGACTCATCATGAAGCAACCCTACCCAGGTTCCTTCTTATTTCCAGATGCAGTTTTACCCGGACTCATCACGAAGCTACCCTACCCAGGTTCCTTATCATTTCCAGATGCAGTTTTACCCGGACTCATCATGAAGTAACCCTACCTATGTTCCTTCTCATTTCCAGATGAAGTTTTACCCTGACTCATCATGAAGCAACCCTACCCAGGTTCATTCTCATTTCCAGATGCAGTTTTACCCGGAATAATCATGAAACAACCCTAACCAGGTTCCTTCTCATTTCCAGATGTTGTTTTACCCTGACTCATCATGAAGCAACCCTACCCAAGTTCCTTCTTATTTCTAGATGCAGTTTTACCCTGACTCATCATGAAGCAACCCTACCCAGGTTCCTTCTCATTTCCAGATGAAGTTTTACCCTGACTCATCATGAAGCAACCCTACCCAGGTTCCTTCTTATTTCAAGATGTAGTTTTACCCGGACTCATCATGAAGTAACCCTACCCTTGTTCATTCTCATTTCCAGATGAAATTTTATCCGGACTCATCATGAAGCAACCCTACACAGATTCCTTCTCATTTCCAGATGCAATTTTACCTGGACTCATCATGAAGCAACCCTACCCAGATTCCTTCTCATACATTCCTAGATGAAGTTTCACATGGATTCATCCTAAAGCAGCCATACACAGGCCCATTCAGTTAAAGAATATTCAAGACCTCTGCTGGTTCAGTTTAAATCTATCAATGGTTTATCCTGATTCTTTCCCGTAGACATTTTCTCTAGTTCAGGTAAATTGCTCCAAGATTTATTCTGATTCTTTCCAGTTAAAGAATATTCAAGACCTGTGCTAGTTCAGTTTAAATTGATCAATGGTTTGTCCTGATTCCTTTTTGGTATACATTTTGTCTGGTTCAGATAAATCTCTCCAAGATTTATTCTGATTCTTTTCCAATTGAAGTCAAGTTTAGACTTAGTCTAATTTCTGTCAACAATCACCTTTGGATGGCATCTGTAAGCCCATCTCCGACAACTCTCCATCATTTCTCCAAATGACATCTTTAAGCCTAATCCGTACACAATCAATCATAACATCATCAAGTGCAAATTTATGGGCACTCTACTGTTCAATCATCTTCCACCTTCAAGTAACGAATGGAAGACTCGCCAATCTAACTCTTCAGGTTTAAGAAGATTGAACAAGGGGCAGTTATTGTACCCCAAAATTTTCCCTCTCATTCCTCAAGGAAATTCTCACAAGGATTCTCAAGTTTCAAGCTTGCACAAGTACAATTGGATTTTTACTTATCAAGTTAAAAAGGAAATTGTTAAAAAAGGGGAAAATAGATAAAAATAATACTTTTGACAAAATTGGAGAAAAACAAGTCTTCTTCGATTTACTTCCTTCAATTGGCCTTTTGGTCTCTTTAGATGCAATCTTGGCTTGCATCCTTTGACTGGGCGTGGGCCTCTATCACGCTCGATTGGATTCACAAGGCAGGAGCTTCCTGCATGCCACCTTCGATTGCATCTTTGGCCTCACATGGTTCATAATGCAATGGCTGCCTATATGCCTGCTTTGATTGGATGTTTAATGCTTGCGTGCCTGTGTTGACTGGACAAATATTTCCCCCCATGCTTACTTTGATTCACAAGTTGTTGGTTGGCTGCGTGCAACCTTAGATTGAGCCATAACCTTTTTTTGCATGCAAGAGGTGCTCACAAGGCCAGTAGGCACAAGACAAGAGCCTCCTCTAGCCTCCTTCGATTCAAAGACAAAAAGCCTCCTTTTGGCATCCTTCGATTGCACATTTTTTCCAACCTAGCATGCCTCTTTCGTTTGGGCATGTGACTCCCTTCATACAAGTCTTTGTTTGATCATTGGCCTCTTGTGTGTTTGCTTTGGAGTCATAAAGTTTAGACCTCCTGCATGCAGGCTTCGACAGGGCATTGGTTATGTTTACACTAGCTTCGACTGGACACATTTCCCTTTAGTATGCTTCAATTCCACCCTTGACAACCTTCAACACACATGGTTGGTGGATTTGAAGGGCATACATATGAGTCCCTGTCGAAGGATGTACCCTGCTAGTCCATTTGAAGGACACATTTGGTCCTTTCAAAGATACATACATGCCCATTCAAGGGACATGTGTGGTTTTCCCATTTGAAGGCCATGTTTGGTGGCCCATTCGAAGAACTTACAAGGCCCACCTTAAGGAATACTTTGGTGACCCATCTAAGGGGCACACTTTTGGCTCCTTCGAAGTATGTATAAAAAGGCCCCATTCGAAAGACACTTGTTCAGTAAAAAACCAAATATTGTTGTTTAGAGGAGGATATGGTCGAAGGAGGGTCAAAATGAAAGAATGAGATATTCAAAGATGTTTTTTGCCAAGTTCTGGCCTGGTACGCTGGCCAAAACCGTTGCACAACAGTCCTGAAACACTGACCCCATTCTTGCACCAAAATGGCATACAAACACTATCCCTCGAAAGCTACAAAGAGCAGTTTACTCAAATTGTTCATATTATTTTGTTTTCCCTCCAAAACTTTAGCCAGCTTTGCCTATAAATAAGAGGCTCCACAACATGTATAGGGGGCTGGACAACACATCCAGAGACTTGTGGGTGGAACGAATCATCAAAAACTCAAACACTCTCAAACACTTACACATTCTTAAACATCAACCCAGAACCTAAACATTTGTCCCCTTCAAATCTGAAACATCCCCGCACCTTGTTACCCTTCGAATCCAGTAGGAAGAACATCACACTTGTTCTTCTCCTTCGAATCCAGCATTAGAAATGTCGCCTATGTTTCTTCCCTTCGAATCCAGAAGCACTCATAGCAACCACTCAAGGTCCAGCCCACACGTCCCAGCCTCAAGCAAGGTAAGTCACTCTAAACCTTGAACCTTTCATTTCCATCATAACATGTGAATATACTTCCTTTTCGTTTCAAACATGTACATACCATTGTTCTTCTTTTAGTTTCCACCCTTTTAATTTGTTTTCATGGCTAATCCTTGTGGGTTTTGTTTCTTGGTTTATTAAATATGCTTTAAAAACTAACCTGGACATAATACCAATGCTAGCATGGCCTCATGCCATGTTGCTATTTAAAGTCTCAAATGAAAGAAATAGGGGGAAGGAAGTATGGAACGAAGCCTTAGGCTTCCACACTAACTTCCAGGTCCAAACGAAAGAGGCAGCCAGAGGCATGCCCACATTGACTTCCAAGCCCCAACTGAAGGAGGAAACAAAGGACTTAAAGTGGAGAGGGCACTCCATGCTGGACGAAAGAGGCAGCCATAAGGATGGCCATGTTTATTCCAGGCCCCAGTCGAAGGAGGCAGAAAGGCATAATCGAAGGTTGCATCTCATGCCTCAAGTTAAGCCCAAATCGAAGGGCATGACCTCACTGACTCCAGGCCTAAATTGAAGAGATCCAGAGAAGTAGAATCGAAGGATGCTTCTGCCTAAATTGAAAGATCCCTTTTTCCTTCCTTTATTTTATTTTGCCTTTATATTTTCATGATATTCAATATGGTTGTAATAGTGTAGGATTTATTTTCTACATCTTTATTACTTTTGTATAAATTCTAGTAATTAGGATGTATGGAAAGATAAAAAACACCAAGTAGACAACCTAAAATTCAAATACAAATGAATGCAAATCAAACACACTATTCACACATGCACCCTTAGGGTAGTCCCACTTGTTGCCTCGGAAAATTATCATGACCCTCGACAATGGGCCTTTTAGCAAAGACCCTCGATAAAAGATCGTAGTCCCTCGATGACCTTCAATGTTTCCTTCGGTAAATGATCTAGTCCCTAAATGAAATTACTAAAATGTCCCATAGGTTGCCTTCTATGACTATACAATCGTCTCACGCCCGTCCCTTCACATCCAATTGATGGGGCTTCTTACCAAATCAATGGTAAGATAACAACATCTAAAGGAGGAGGAAAAGAACATTAGACCTTTTGAGTAGTGTTGTACCCCAAAATTTTCCCTCTCATTTTACTCAATACATGTCAATTGAGGTCCCCAAGTTGCTCAAGGAACTCCAAGAGTTTACTAGACCAACTCTCTCCTAAGGCCGTATACCTCAAATTAGGGTTTCATTTTTTATCAAGATGAGAGGACCAAAAAGGTCTCCTATGCTCTCCATGGTCTTAATATGTTCCCAAGATCATCCATGCCAAGTTTCATGCCTTGCACAAGAAGTTTGCCCAGCCAACTGCTCAGATGCTTGAGAATCGACTATACTAGGTCAAAAGTCAACTGTGGCCCACATACAGTCAAACTTAAATATTTTTGGTCAACATCATCATTTTGAAGTGTTATCCATCATTTGATCAAGGTTTGATCATGATTCCTCAAGGGATGCTCCAAATTCATCAAAACCCAAAAGTTGCTAAATTAGGGTTTTGTAGGAAAAGTCAACCCAACTTTTACCAAGCATAACTTCTTCATACGTTATCAGAAACTTTCCATCAAAAGCTCATTTTGAAGAGGATACAATTCCCTATAATCCATATTCATCCCACAAGTTCAAATATGCACTCACAAAAAGATATGAATTTTGACATTATAGGTCATTTTGAAAAGCCAACAAAAACACCTTTTGGGTCAAAGATTCATACATGAACATGGAAGATCCAATTGATATGAGACCAAAAGGGTTGGTTAGGGGACATCCTAAGCTTTCTAAAAAGTCTAAGAACACCTTCGTAGGGTCAAAATTAAGAGAGTTGTGCATTGTCAAAGTTGGCAATTTTTGGAGAATTGTCAAAAGTCAACATTGATCAAACTTGTATTTTTTCCAAAGGGGCCCATGTTTTCTTGCCTGAAACATGTTTCTAATAGGACCCACGACCCTTGAGCTTTTCCACCTATTATTTTATTACTTTTATCATTTATTTTGATATTTTATTCATTTAAATCAAAATAAATCAAATTAAATGGTAAAAAATGAAAACAAATCAAATCTTGAGATTTTTATGCACATTTTGAGTCCATGTACAGCTAGCATGCCAACCAATTCGTGCAAGGTTCATTAGGGTTGAAAAATATTGGAATGAAGCAAGTTTGGAAAGAAATCATACATGAAGCAAATCAAATCATATTTTCATAATTCTCAAAGATATGATGCAATTTTATTGACCTAATTCAGTCTATTATATGTATACAACAATTGCAGATCAAGAATAAGGGTTGAGCAGTCGTGAAAACACCAAACCAAGTTCCAAAAAATTGACAAAAAGTGTTGGATATTTTTTGCATTTAGAGATCAATTCAGACCATTCCAACGCTGCTAATGGATTTTGGGAACTTCCCAGAAGCCAATTGGATCAGTTGCAAGGCCTGAAGCACCCAAAAACACCAATTATAACTCACACGGTTTGCATTTTTTTCCAGAATTGATTATCCCAATTCTTGCATCATTAGCCATTTTAATTGTCATATTTGTGATTATCATCGTGTTTGCAAGCTAACTGTATTATTCAATTGCATTTTTGAAGCCTCTACACGTCGTTTCCATTGTTAGGGTTTATGCTTGCAATTTAGGGTCTTTGTGTAAAGGAAAAATTGGGCCATGAATCAAGTACCATGATGCTCATGAGGCCAAGACGAGTTGATTGGTACTATCACAACAGATTTATCATGCTCGTATGAAATTTTTGAATTGTGCAGGGCTGTAGTTACCGCAAACGTCCATAGGTAAAAGCTTAAGGCCTGAGACGACAGTTGCAGAAAGAAGATGATGCGTGTCACAGCGTGGTTGGTCCATTTGAATTTGGCGCGCGTTTTCTGGCCACTAACTTGTTTTCCAATATATTATATGTTCATTATTATATTAACAATTGAGACATCCAGCACAGTTGGTCAGAGGAAGGAAGTATGAAGCTCATGTCCTGGCTTCGATCCCAAGCGTGATCTTTTCGCATTTTCTCTATTATTTTCACCAGATCCAGCACACCTCACCTTCTGAGGATCATCACACGCCCTCTGATCTCATCCTCTGGATCCATCTCTAGCCAGATCCAACGCCAGCATACACAGATCCATTATGAGTCCCCAGAAGATGGTCTCATTGGATCAGGCGCCAGACTCTGGGCCATCCTTCTAGGTTTACCTTCTGAGGATCATCACGCTCCCTCTGATCTCATCCTTTGGATCCATCTCCAGCCAGATCCAACGCCAGCATACGCAGGTCCACCATGAGTCCCCAGAAGATGGTCTCATTGGATCAGGCGCTAGACTCTGGGCTATCCTTCTGGGTTTCAGAAGTTCAACATACACCCCCAATTTGCTTCATCACTCCAGGCCCAAATCTTTCTCTCTATTTTTTAATTCTTTTTTATTGGTTATTTTTAATTATTTTCATAACAAAAATCATTTTTTAATCATAAAAACAGAAAATCACTAAAAAATTAGATTTTAGTTTTTTTTCTTCATAAAAATATTTAATTGCAATTAATTAATTAGCTTAATTAGATTAATTCAAATTCTCTTTTTTATAATTAAAATTAATTAGACAAATTAGGTTAAAATTTCAAATATTTTTCGCAATAATAAAATACAAAAAAATATTTCCTCTTTAATTGATTAGATTTTTTAGGACTCAGACTTTATTCTCGTACGTAATTCATCGCGCGTGCCTTGACTTTCTTTTAATTCAAATTATTGTAATTGTTTTAAGGTTGTAATAGTTTAATTAGGATTTTAAATTCCGCATTTTTTTATTTTACGTCAAGGCAATTGTGTAACTATCAAAGCCATGTAATAGCTAGGCTTATTTCCGCGTTTACTTTCATCAAATTATTAACTGTCTAGATGTATGGATAATAGGATTGTATGGCAAGAATGCATGAAAAATTAAAACAGTTAGAAAACCTTAACATGCAAAGATTAAAATAACTGAAACAAATCACTCGCACATGTTCACTCCTAGGGTTTACCTCACTTAGGTTACCTTCGGTAAACAATCATTAAGCATAGGAGATTTTAGTGGTTGCCCTCCAGTCTAAAGAGATCAAATTGTCCCATTCGAATGTTGCCTCGGAAATGTTGCCTCGGAAACATTGCCTCGAAAAGATCTTAAGACTCTAGGGTTACTACTAAATTTTTCTAACTATTGCTTTAGTGATTGTATTCGTCCCTTTCAAACGTCCCTTACAAACTACAACGACGGTGCTACCTACTCCTTAATAGTGGGATAGCATTGTCTAAAGGAAATAGAACAGAAACGATCTTCTTTCGAGTAGGTAGATGGTAGTAGGTACTCGTTCAATAAAAACTCGTCACACAAACACCTTTCAAAAAAAAATTTCAAAACAACTTCGTCACACCCTTGAGGACTGATACAAGGGTTATCATGAAGTAAAATATTTTCAAAGCAAGCACACACAAAAGAAATTTTAAGAATATGAGCAAGTACCTAAGAGCCCGTAGATAACTACCGATAGAAAGGGTGCTAACACCTTCCCTTTCTATAATCTACCCCTCGTACTCAGAAACATCTCGAAAAAAAGGTTTTTCTGTTCTTTTTCCTTTTCCATGATTGGATGAAATAAAAGTCAGTGGCAAATCTTGCTTACCGTGACATTTTGCGAACAAAAAATGCAAAACGCAAACCAGTATTAAACAGTCGGTTCTGCCACCGTATCACAGAACTGGAGACTCTGCTGGGGAAGATATAAAGTGGGGTAAACCTTAGGATCTAGGTCATATATAATTGCTTTCTCTTGATTTTCTTGCTTGCTTTTTATTTATGGGAACTGTTTGGGTTATTTGATCCTACACCCTGCTCGGGGAAACACCTTTTAGGTAAGTAGCAATAAATTGTGAGGGAACTATGTTGGGGTTTACCGGCACGGTTGAAGCAGTAGCTATGTTGATGTTGCACTTCGGTTGGTACTGGTAACCCTTGAGTCAATCAAGGAGAGTACGGGGCTGCCGCATGGTGTCGTGAAGCATCAACTGACCTTAGAACCTTTAATTGCCCAACTTGGCCATTAGAAAGTAGTGAGATAGCCGACCTCAATGTAGAGTTGAGAACTGGCTGATACTCGATGCTACACTCATTGAGATCAGACTTTCGGGATATTTCAGCCGCATGAAAAGATTGTGTGGGTTGAGACAATGCCGATAAAGGATGGTCAGTGATATTGAGATCCTCTAGAACCCGGTTACTATTTCTAAGACAGGTTTGTAACCAACTAACTTCAAAAGGGTATTATCTTTGACCTCATGCAAGCCTTAAACTTAATGACTTTGTCTGATTTTATTGTGCTTTCTATACCTTTGTTTGCTATACCTGTGTTTTATCATGACATCATGCATCATAACATAGCATCCATTCTTATTGCACTAACCATTTCAAGGATTCCCTAGGGCTCAGTTTTGCTCTGTTTTGTAGGACATGGTATCTGCCTGTAGGAACAGTATACGAATCAATCTTGTGAAAGTGTCTCTCCAACTAAAGGATCTGGCATTAAGGGTTCTTGAAGATTCTCATTTCACTAGAAAGCATGGTCAGTTGCTCAATCTGGTCACTGCAAAACCTGATGAAGAGTTGTTAAAAGTGTTGTTTCAGTTCTTCGACCCGGTGCACCATTGTTTCACCTTCTCGGATTACCAGCTAGTACCTACTATGGAGGAGTTTTCTCAGTTGTTGGGGGTACCTATTCTGGACCAGTTGCCTTTCAATAGTATAGAAGAACATCCAAAGCCTGAGGAAATTTCTAGAGTTCTATCTTTACAACGGTCAGACATAGTGGCAAATTGGGAGACTAGAGGGAGTGTCCAAGGAATTTTGGTTAAGTTTCTATTTGAGAAGGCCTATCATTTTTGGGATGCCTTAGATTTACAAGCTTTCGAAGAGGTACTGGAACTTCTCGTTTATGGGACGGTACTTTTCCATAATGCTGATCAACTCGTAGATGTGAGCACTATCAAGGTTTTCCTGTCTCATAATCCAGTACCTACATTACTCTGGGATATTCTTCACTCTCTGCATGCTCGTACTCTAAAGAGAAAGGGAACCCTCATGTGCTGCACTCCTCTATTGGCTAGGTGGTTTATTTCGCACCTACCCAGGGCTGTTTTGAAGAATGAACAGGGTTTGAAATGGTCTCGCAGGCTGATGTCCCTTAAGCATTCAGACATTCATTGGTGTTCACAGTTCTTGGAAGATATTACCATCATTGATTGTTGTGGTGAATTCCTTAATGTCCCTCTCTTAGGCATTAGGGGAGGAATCACTTACAATCCTTGTTTGGCCTTACGTCAGTTTGGTTATGCGAGAATAGATGGTCCTCATGATGCGACTATCCGAGGAATCGCCTTCAATTATGAGAACGACGTTCAAGGCTATCGTAGAAGGTTCATAAAATCTTGGGGAATGGTACATAAAATTAATAGCAAGACGCTAGGGCACAAGAATTCCATTCCTCTTGAGCCTTATCTCCGATGGGTACGAGCTCGCGCCCAAAGTATTAGGATGCCTTACCCAGCTGTCCTACCAATAACCATGGAGTCAGCTACTGAAGGAGACAGTACTTCACGTGGTCATCATCCCGACATGCCAACTGATCGTGACGAATTACAGAAATCTTGGGTTCAACTCAAAGAGGAGCGGGACACGTTTGAAGCTCGGTTCTATGCCAGCGAGGAGAAGGTACAAGAGCTCACTAGTCTACTTCATGAAAAAAGGAACGTAAATGCCTACATCACACCAAAGAAGATGCTCTCCTGGGAGACTTAGCTTCATTTTGCTTTCAGTTTTGTTCATTTGTAAGCCTAAAAGGAATTCTTTGTAACAATTTTGAACTTATTAATGCAAATGATGTGTGTTTCTTTTGGTTAAACAAATTTGAGCCTTTAAGAATCCTTGAAATCATTACATACGCATATCATTCATAACATTGCATAAACAGGTACCATTACAGGTTTCTCATCTTCTGCATTGTTTATTTCAGCAGAAATGTCTTTTGAACAAAGCATCAAGGATCTTCAGGCAAAAAATGCCCAGTTCCAACAAATGTTCATCAGTCTGACAAAAGGGCAAGAGGATCTGAAAGCCTTCATCCTGAAAGAGAAGAAGAAAAAGAAGAAGGCTGTTGATATTCTGAATATGGGCCGAAGGTTTGGAGAGCGGTTGAAGCGTTCAACTGATCTGACCTCTTCATCCAAGGTAGGGGAGAATCAAGAAGGAGAGAAGGACCCTAGTCCTTCAGACCGTCTGAGTGCCATGGAAGTTCAGAGGATACCTGGAATAGATTTCGAAGAACTGGGATTGGTGTCGGGAGTAGTCATCCCGCAGAAGTTCAAAGCTCCAGTTTTTGCTAAGTATGATGGGGTGTCCTTCCCAAAACTCCATCTCCGTTCTTATGTCAGGAAGATCCAGCCCCATACAACTGATAGAAATATGTGGGTTCACTTCTTTCAAGATAGTCTGTCAGGGAATCAACTTGAATGGTTCTACCAGCTAGAAGGAGCAAACATCCGAAACTGGGAAGATCTGGCTACTGCTTTCTACAAGCAGTATCAGTACAATGCCGACCTTGCTCCCACTCGTACTCAACTCCAGAGTATGTCCATGGGTGCAGGTGAAGGTTTTAAAGATTACGCGCAAAAATGGAGAGACTTGGCTGGGAGAGTTCAACCTCCGTTGTCTGACAGGGAGTTGGTTGATATGTTTCTGGGGATGCTATCTGGTCCATTTTTCAATCATTTGATCGATAGCTCATCAGCTGGATTTACTGTGTTGATCCTAACTGGAGAAAGAGTAGAAGCTGGAATTCGAAGCGGAAAAATACAGAAGGATGCCTCTTCAAGTTCAGTAAAGAATCCTTTTGCTGGTAAGAAAGAAGCCAGTTGCATCTACAGCCCGAGGGGTAAAAACAAGGTTAAACATCGTCGGACAGTAAGTGTCGTGATGATACCTAGACCTACAGTTTCTCCACAACTCAACAATCAACAAAGGACGAAAAGACCACAACGACAGTTTACCCGCATCAACATGACATTGGCTGAAGTTCTGCCTCATCTGCTGAGATCTAACCTGACAACCCTGAGAGAGGCTCCCAAGAATCCAAATACTACATCTCCCTGATATAATCTGAATTCCCGGTGTGCCTATCATTCTGAGAGTCCTGGCCACGATACAAATGACTTCTCGGCTCTGAGAAACAAAATACAAGACTTGATTGAAGCCAAGGAGATAGATTTTGATGCTCCAGAGGAGCCCAACGTCATAACTATACCCATGCCCAAGCATGGCTTGGGAATCAATGCTATTGAGGTTGTCTCCCCCATAGAAGATGTTTATGATGAGAAATCAAACATTGACAGCTGGATCTACGCGACTACCAATGGTGGACCGAGTAACTGGACGGCTAGGGACTTCATACCTGTTTCTTTTATTCCGCAGTAATTGACTTTTGTTTTAAGATTTGTAATAAACAATGTGAAACTTTATGGCCCGGTGCCTTGCCTGAGGCACCTTGGCTTTGCTTATGAGGGCTATTATTTGTCATTTCATAATCATTAATAAAGCATTGGATGTTTCTTGCATACAAATTTTGCGCTCTCTGTTTTTCTTTTCTATTTTCCACTCTGTCAAAACAGCTATTCTCTTACACACACTCACGTATCACAATGCATATCCATATCCACTCTGGATCCCATTGATAATAGCTCTGCTGTTGCCAATTATGACTTACAAAATCTGATCAACCAAGCCAAGGACGAAGGTGAGGATGATTGTGAGGTGCCTGGAGAACTTGCTAGACTACTACAGCAGGAAGAAAGGGCCATACAGCCTCATGAAGAGCCGGTTGAGACAGTGAACTTGGGTACTGAGGAAGACAGAAAAGAGGTTAAGATAGGTGCAAATCTAGAGCTTAGCGTCAAATAGAGGTTGACACAGATGTTGCACGACTACATTGAAATCTTCGCCTGGTCCTACGAAGACATGCCTGGTTTGGACACTGATATTGTGGTACATCGCCTACCGACTAAAGAAGACTGTTCTCCGGTTAAGCAGAAGGTCCACCGTATACGTCCCGAAATGTTGGAGAAAATCAAGGCAGAGGTCATGAAACAGTTCGACGCAGGATTCTTAGCTGTCACTTCATATCCACAGTGGGTTGCTAATGTTGTTCTGGTACCTAAGAAGGATGGTAAGGTACGGATGTGTGTTGATTACAGAGATCTGAACAGGGCAAGACCCAAGGATGACTTCCCACTTCCTCACATTGATGTTCTGGTCGACAACACCGCGCAACACAAAATCTTCTCCTTCATGGATGGTTTCTCTGGCTACAACCAGATCAAGATGGCTCCTGAAGACATGGAGAAGACAACCTTCGTCACAAAGTGGGGAACTTTCTGCTACACAGTGATGCCTTTTGGGTTGAAGAATGTTGGGGCAACCTATCAGCGCGCCATGGCCGCTTTGTTTCACGATATGATTCACCATGAGATCGAAGTGTATGTTGATGACATGATAGCCAGGTCTCAGACTGAGGAAGATCACCTTGATCATCTCCAAAATTTGTTCGACAGATTGAAGACATACAAGCTGAGGTTGAATCCGAACAAGTGTACCTTCGGGGTAAGATCTGGTAAGCTTCTAGGTTTTGTCATCAGTGATAAGGGTATTCAGGTAGACCCTGCGAAGGTAAAAGCCATACAAGAGATACCGGTTCCCCGCACACAGAGAGAGGTTAGAGGTTTCTTGGGACGTCTGAATTATATCGCAAGGTTCATTTCACATCTGACTGCCACTTGTGAGCCAATCTTCAAGCTGCTGAAGAAAGATCAAGTGGTAAAGTGGAATGATGAATGCCAGACTGCTTTCCAAAGAATCAAAGAATACCTTCAAGAACTGCCAATTCTAATGCCTCCAGTTGAAGGAAGACCTTTGATATTATACTTGACAGTGCTAGACAATTCAATGGGGTGTGTGTTGGGGCAGTATGACGAGTCTGGTCGAAAAGAGCATGCCATTTATTACCTTAGAAAAAAGTTTACCGACAGTGAGACCCGATACTCATTTCTCGAGAAAACTTGCTGCGCTTTGGCATGGGCTGCTCGCCGACTGAGATAGTATATGCTGACTCACACTACCTTGTTGATATCAAAGATGGATCTGATCAAGTATATTTTTGAGAAGCCCGCTCTCCCCAGAAGGAACACAAGGTGGAAATGATGTTAACCGAATACGACATACAATATACAACCCAAAAAGCAATAAAGGGGAGTGTATTGGCAGATCATTCGACTCATCAAGCCGTGGACGACTACCAGTCTATGAATTTCGAGTTCCCAGATGAGAATATCATGTTAGTGACTGACTACGAAGAGTCTGGACCGGATGAAGGACCCGAGGAAGGATTCTGATGGTCTATCTATTTTGATGGAGCCTCAAACGCACTGGGTAATGGCATTGGCACTATAATCATATCTCCCGAGGGTTGTCATACTCCGTTCACTGTTCGATTATGTTTCAACTGCACCAATAACATTGCAGAGTATGAAGCATGTATTATGGGTCTTCAAGCTGCTATTGACCTGAGGATTAAGTTCTTAAGTGTATTCGAGGATTCCGCTCTGGTGATAAGTCAGATCAAAGGTGAGTGGGATATGAAGCACCCAAATCTCATTCCTTACCGAGAATATGTACTGACATTGCTCTCACACTTTGAGGAGATAACCTTTGAACATTTCCCACGAGAAGAGAACTAGTTGGCGGACGCGCTAGCTACCATGTCTTCTATGTTCAAAGTTAGGTGGGACAATGAAGCTCCCCATATTACCATTGAGAGGTTGGATGAACTAGCACACTACTGTGAGATCGATACCGAAGAAGTGGTAGACAAACCTTGGTTTCACGAAGTCAAAAGGTATCTCGAGGTTCAGGAGTATCCCGAAGGGGCATTTGTCAATGATAATAAGTTTCTAAGAAGGTTCGCTGCAAAGTTCTTCCTTAGTAACGGGATCCTCTATAAATGCAACCATGACTCCACACTACTACAGTGTGTAGACAAGAGAAAAGCAGAGAGGATCATGACAGATCTACATGAAGGCATCTTCGGAATCCATTCTAGTGGATACACTATGGCTAAGAAGATCCTACGGGCAAGATATTACTGGTCCACCATGGAAGCCGATTGCTATCAGCACTCTCGAACCTGTCATAAATGCCAAATCTATGCTGATAAGGTGCATGTGCCTCCAGTTCCTCTGAATGTCTTGACAGCTCCTTGGCCATTTGAAATGTGGGGCATCGACATGATCGGCGAGATTAGACCTACTGCGTCTAATGGGCATCGCTTCATTCTGGTAGCAATTGATTACTTCACAAAGTGGGTTGAGGCAGCTTCCTTTGCTACAGTAACCAAGAACATCGTGGCGCGGTTTATCTGACACAATCTGATCTGTCGATATGGTGTACCAGAGAGGATTATTACTGACAATGGTACGAATCTCAACAACACAATAATCACTGATCTCTGTAAACAGTTCAAGATACAGCATCATAATTATTCTCCCTACTGGCTGAAGATGAATGGTGCTGTTGAAGCAGCTAACAAGAACATTAAGAAGATTGTACAGAAGATGACAAGGACATATATAGACTGGTATGAGATGTTACCATTCGCTCTTCATGGGTACCGTACCTCAGCATGGACGTCGATAGGGCAACACTCTACTCTCTGGTATATGGCATGGAGGCAGTCCTACCCATAGAAGTCCATATACCTTCTCCCAGAATTATGAAGGATGCACGTTTAAACGAAGACGACTAGATCCAAACCCGACTTGATCAACTAAATATAATCGATGAAAAGAGGCTTACTGATATCTGCCATGGTCAGGCATATCAGAAACGAATGATCAAGGCTTTTAACAAGAAAGTCAGACATCAAGAATATCAAGTCGAGGATCTGGTGATAAAACGCAACATACTGCCGCAAGGTGATCCTAGGGCCATTTGTGGTTAAGAACATTTTCTCGGGAGGAGCTATGATTCTAACCACCATGGATGGTGACGACCTTCCTCACCCCGTCAATGCAGACATAGTGAAAAGATACTACGCATGATCAAAGACCCGCTAGGTCGACTGGCCTAGGCAAAAATAAGGGCTTCCCGATGAACTAAAAGGGTTCGGGCAAAAGTAAGGGATGAAAATGAAAAAAAATTTGTACACCCGGCAAGTCGAAAACCCGGAAGGGAGACTTGTGCAAAAAAGGGTATCACGATGGATTGAAAACCCGAAAGGGAAATCAAGGAAAAAATTAGGGATTGAAGCGTATCACTATGTCTCATTGGATCATCTTGCGACCAGACTTCGGTATCGACTATCAAGCTCGGACGGCGCCAATCAGTCTGATCAACCTTCGGCCAAGCAGCAAAGTGATGAGACGCTTGAAGATATAAAGGCAATAGCAGAGTTGGAACCCAAGGGGGTCGTTTCAATAGCTGTTTTTCTTTCTTTTACACAAATTGTAATTTCTATCTTTCGACAGTGTTCTCTTACTAGGACGTCGGCCTCTTTGTATAAAAACGCCTATTGCAGGCCAACTTCAAAAATTAATACAAGTCATTTTCACAAAAAAGCTTCAATTTGTTTTTTCTTTTTCTGTTTTGTTTTGCAAGAACGTCCAATGATTTATTTTGATATATGCATTTGAAAATGATTGTTGCTCATAAACATTTACATAAGAAACAAAGACAGTCACTCGTAATTCTAGAAACAGGAAAAAAACATGAAGTACCAAACTCGACGGTTCCTCTGCCCAGCAGGTATCGGGATAAAGTCAGCTTTGGAACATGATTATTGGTACATACACTCCCCATAGAGTAAAAGTACCCAAAGGCATTGATGTCAGTTTCCCCGAAACAAGACGTAACTATCCCCAACCAAGGTTCATAATCGCGGGCTAGTCAGTAAAATTCATTCCCCAAGCGGGGTTTATTTCCACCGATATAAAAGCTCCATCTCCAACAGAGCTCATCACCTCCAGCAACTTAATTTCATCCCCAGCTAAGCTTATTCCTCCAGATCGGCAGGTCTACCAACAGAGTATCTCTTCCCTCAAAGTTTGGTCCCCACAGAGTTTATTCTCCAACATCTTCTTCTCGACAGAATATTTACAACTCTCCGGCCATAATCATGGATTTATTTTCCAAAACACGAGCATAGCCCGATATCATTTCATAAACATACATCATGACATACGCATACACGACATATACAGTATAATCTCATTTACTTTGAAAACATCATCTCACCCTACATTTCATGCATCACATACAACTAACTTTGAAATCTTCTTGCAGGAAAAGAGGATTAGCTTCAACAAACTCAGTAGTTATATAGATCATATTTACATATGACTAATGGAAACTCAGTTCCCGAAGTCAAACGGTTCAACTAATCTACGCTTATAACCTTACCCCGGTTCATCGTGCAGTTTTACCCAAATTCCTCACAAGGTAACCTTACCAAGGTTCCTTCTCACAGCCCTACTACCCAGGCTTTCATACCGAAGTAACCCTACTATCCAGGTTCCTTCTCACAGCCCTACTCTCCAGGCTTTCACATCGAAGTAACCCTACTATCCAGGTTCCTTCTCACAGCCCTACTATCCAGGTTCCTTCTCACAGCCCTACTATCCAGGCTTTCATATCGAAGTAACCCTACTATCCAGGTTCCTTCTCACAGCCCTACTATCCAAGCTTTCACATCGAAGTAACCCTACTATCCAGGTTCCTTCTCACAGCCCTACTATCCAGGCTTTCATATCGAAGTAACCCTGCTATCCAGGTTCCTTCTCACAGCCCTACTATCCAGGCTTTCACATCGAAGTAACCCTACTATCCAGGTTCCTTCTCACAGCCCTACTATCCAGGCTTTCATATCGAAGTAACCCTACTATCCAGGTTCCTACTCACAACCCTATTATCCAGGCTTTCACATCGAAGTAACCCTACTATCCAGGTTCCTTCTCACAACCCTACTATCTAGGCTTTCACATCGAAGTAACCCTATTATTCAGGTTCCTTCTCACAGCCATACTATACAGGCTTTCATATCGAAGTAAGCCTACTATCCAGGTTCCTTCTCACAGCCCTACTATCCAGGCTTTCATATCGAAGTAACCCTACTATCTAGGTTCCTTCTCACAAAACCTTATTATCCAGGTTCTCTCTCTCTTACCCCTAAACAGCGATCCACAACACTGTAAGACTAGAACCTGATCAAACACGATTGGTTTCGCATTTCCCCAGTAAATCATGGTGCAACATATACTCCGACCAGATACGCAGTACACTTCCGCTTCCTCAAGCCGGAGTTATTCTCCAGTAGAGTAGCGGACAACTGAAGCTCCTAAAACTCTATTTTCCCACAAGACAGGAAACCAACATCCCCTAAATGGCATGTTTAAGCCCATCTCCGACGATTCTCCGTCACATCCAGGATGGCATCTTTAAGCTCATCTCCAACAATATTCAATCCTCGACCTCCCAAATGGAATCTGTAAGCCCAGTCCCGATATCACAAATCAAGTGCCACTTCATGCGAGTGCAGATTTCTGGGCACTCTAGTGTTCAATCATCTTCCACCTTCAGATCACAAAAGGCAGAGCAGCCAATCTACATCCTCAGGTTTAAGAAGATTGAACAGGGGCAGCTGTTGTACCCCAAAATTTTCCCTCTCATTTTACTCAATACATGTCAATTGAGGTCCCCAAGTTGCTCAAGCAAGTCCAAGAGTTTACTAGACCAACTCTCTCTTAAGGCAGTATACCTCAAATTAGGGTTTCATTTTTTATCAAGATGAGAGGACCAAAAAGGTCTCCTATGCTCTCCATGGTCTTAATATGTTCCCAAGATCATCCATGCCAAGTTTCATGTCTTGCACAAGAAGTTTGCCCAACCAACTGCTCAGATGCTTGAGAATCGACTGTACTAGGTCAAAAGTCAATTGTGGCCCACATACAGTCAAACTTCAATATTTTTGGTCAACATCGTCATTTTGAAGTGTTATCAGTCATTTGATCAAGGGATGATCATGATTCCTCAAGGGATGCTCCAAATTCATCAAAACCCAAAAGTTGTTAAATTAGGGTTTTGTAGGAAAAGTCAACCCAACTTTGACCAAGCATAACTTCTTCATACTTTATCATAAATTTTCCATCCAAAGCTCATTTTTAAGAGGATACAATTCCCTACAATACATATTCATCCCACAAGTTCAAAATATGCACTCACAAATAGATATGAATTTTGACATTACAGGTCATTTTGAAAAGCCAACAAAAACACCTTTTGGGTCAAAGCTTCATACATGAACATGAAAGATACAATTGAGATGAGACCAAAAGGGTTGGTTAGGGGACATCCTAAGATTTCTATAAATTCAAAGAACACCTTCCTAGGGTACAAATTGAGAGAGTTGTGCATTGTCAAAGTTGGCAATTTTTGGAGAATTGTTAAAAGTCAACATTGATCAAACTTGCATTTTTTTCTAAAGGGGCCCATGTTTTCTTGCCTGAAACATGTTTCTAATAGAACCCATGACCCTTGAGCTTTTCCACCTATTATTTTATTACTTTTATCATTTATTTTGATTTTTTATTCATTTAAATCAAAATAAATAAAATTAAATGGTAAAAAAATGAAAACAAATCAAATCTTGATATGTTTATGCACATTTTGAGTCCATGTATAGCTAGCATGCCAGCCAATTCGTGCAAGGTTCATTAGGGTTGAAAAATATTGGATTGAAGCAAGTTTGGAAAGAAATCATACATGAAACAAATCAAATCATATTTTCATAATTCTCAAAGATATGATGCAATTTTATTGACCTAATTCAGTCTACTATATGTAAACAACAATTGCAGATCAAGAATAAGGGTTGAGAAGTCGTGAAAACACTGAACCAAGTTCCAAAAAATTGACAAAAAGTGTTGGATCGTTTTTGCATTTAGAGATCAATTAAGACCATTCCATTGCTGCTAATCGATTCTGGGATCTTCCCAGAAGCCAATTGGATCAATTGCAAGGCCTGAAGCACCCAGAAACACCAATTGTAACTCACACGGTTTGCATTTTTTTCCAGAATCGATTATCCAAATTCTTGCATCATTAGCCATTTTAATTGTCATATTTGTAATTATCATCGTGTTTGCAAGCTAACTGTATTATTCAATTGCGTTTTTGAAGCCTATACACACCGTTGCCATTGTTAGGGTTTATGCTTGCTATTTAGGGTCTTTGTGTACAGGAAAAATTGGTCCATGAATCAAGTACCATGATGCTCGTGAGGCAAAGACAAGTTGATCGGTACTATCACAATAGATTTATCATGCTCGTATGAAATTTTTGAATTGTGCAGGGCTGTAGTTACATCAAACGTCTCTAGGTAAAAGCTTCATGCCTAAGACGACGGTTGCAGGAAGAAGATGATGCGTGTCACAACGTGGTTGGTCCATTTGAATTTGGCGCGCGTTTTCTGGCCACTAACTTGTTTTCCAATATATTATATGTCTGTTATTATATTAACAATTGAGACATCCAGCGCAGTTGGTCAGAAGAAGGAAGTATGAAGCTCGTGTCATGGGTTCGATCCCAGGCGTGAGCTTTTGGCATTTTCTCCATTATTTTCACCAGATCCAGCACACCTCACCTTTTGAGGATCATCATACGCCCTCTGATCTCATCCTCTGGATCCATCTCCATCCAGATCCAACGCCAGCATACACTGGTCCACCATGAGTCCCCAAAAGATGGTCTCATTGGATTAGGCGCCAGACTCTGGGCCATCCTTCTAGTTTTACCTTCTGAGGATCATCACGCGCCCTCTGATCTCATCCTCTGGATCCATCTCCATCTAGATCCAATGCCAGCATACACATGTCCACCATGAGTCCCCAGAAGATGGTCTCATTGGATCAGGCACCAGACTCTAGGCCATCCTTCTGGGTTTCAGAAGTTCAACATACACCCCCAGTTTGCTTCATCACTCCAGGCCCAAATCTTTCTCTCTTTTTTTTAATTCTTTTTTATTGATTATTTTTAATTATTTTCACAACAAAAATCATTTTTTTAATCATAAAATCAGAAAATCACTAAAAAATTAGATTTTAGTTTTTTTTCATAAAAATATTTAATTGAAATTAATTAATTAGCTTAATTAGATTAATTCAAATTCTCTTTTTTATAATTAAAATTAATTAGATAAATTAGGTTAAAATTTCAAATATTTTTCGCAATAATAAAATACAAAAAAATATTTCCTCTTTAATTGATTAGATTTTTTAGGACTCAGACTTTATTCTCGTACGTAATTCGTCACGCGCGCCTTTACTTTCTTTTAATTCAAATTATTGTAATTGTTTCAAGCTTGTAATAGTTTAATTAGGATTTTAAATTCCACATTTTTTTATTTTACGTCAAGGCAATTGTGTAACTGTCAAAGCCATGTAATAGCTAGGTTTATTTCCGCGTTTACTTTCAGCAAATTATTAATTGTCTAGATGTATGGCTAATAGGATTGTATGGCAAGAATGCATGAAAAATTAAAACTGTTAGAAAACCCTAATGTGCAAAGAATAAAATAACTGAAACAAATCACTCGCACATGTTCACTCCTAGAGTTTACCTCACTTCGGTTGCCTTCGATAAACAATCATTAAGCATAGGAGATTTTAGTGGTTACCCTACAGTCTAAAGAGATCAAATTATCCCATTTGAATGTTGCCTCAGAAATGTTGCCTCAGAAACGTTTCCTCGAAAAGATCTTAAGACTCTAGGGTTACTTCTAAAGTTTTCTAACTATTGCTTCAGTGATTGTATTCGTCCCTTTCGAACGTCTCTTACAAACACCAACGACGGTGCTACCTACTCTTTAATAGTGGGATAGCGTTGTCAAAAGGAAATAGAACAAAAACGATCTTCTTTCGAGTAGGTAGATGCTAGTAGGTACTTTCTCAATAAAAACTCGTTACACAAACACCTTTCAAAACAAATTTTAAAAACAACTTCGTCACACCCTTGAGACTGATACAAGGGTTATCACAAAGTAAAATATTTTCAAAGCAAGCACACACACAAGCAATTTTAAGAATATGAGCAAGTACCTAAGAGCCCGTAGATAACTACGCATAGAAAGGGTGATAACACCTTCCCTTTCTATAATCTACCCCCCGTACTCAGAAACATCTCGAAAAAAGGTTTTTTCTATTCTTTTTCCTTTTCCATGATTGGATTAAATAAAAGTCGGGGGCGACTCTTGCTTACCGCGACATTTTGTGAACAAAAAATGCAAAATGCAAACCAGTATTAAACAGTCGGTTCTGCCACCGTATCACAAGTATGTGGGATGCTCCTAGTTGCTTGCTTTCTCACAACAAAAACATTTTATACACCAACACTTTCATTTGAAACATTTTCAAAAGTTAATACACTTTTTACGCGTTCTTATAGAAACGAGAACCATTACAAAGACACCTTTTCAAAATCACTTTAAAAAACACATTCCACAAACACCTCTTTGAACTATTTTCAAAATCAACACTTTGTACGCGTTCTTATAGAAACGAGAACCATTACAAAGACGTTTTTCAAAATACTTTTAAAAAACACACCACAAGCACATTTTCAAACCAAAGCAAGTGATCTAGCAAGCATTTAAGAGCCCGCAGATAACCACAGATGAAAAGGGTGCTAACACCTTCCCTTTTCATAATCTACCCCCCGAACTCAAGAAAATAATTTCAAAGGTCTTTCCTGTTCTTTTTACCCTTTCCTTATTGGATAAAAGAAAAGTAGGTGGTGACTCTTTCTATCCGCAACAAATGTGATCAAATGCAAAAACCCAAAGTCAGTTCTCCCACTGTATTACACAAAGCTTCAAACCTTTATATAAGCCTCTGATTATGTAAAGATTTGGAAGCAACATAGCCTGACAAGTAGGATTTAGAGGATAAGGCTATGAGATTTGCTCAAAGTTCTTCAAACAAACTTGCTTCGAAGGGTCCAGATTTAGGTTTAAAATATGCTAATTCAAAGGGAATCAAAACTCCAATCGAAGCTTTGTGTGAAGGTGGCTTTTGTCCAATCGAAGGCTTTCCTGCCATAGGTCAGATGGCCAAACAAAAGGGTGCATGCAGGAGGTCCATGCCTTGTGCCTACTGGAATGAAGGAAATCCTGGCTTTGTGGTGTCAAAGGCAAACATGGAGAGCCAATGGCTTCTGAGTCAAAGGAGAACTGCAGGAGGCCATTGCTTTGTGACTTCAAGAAAACATGCAAGATGTCTCTAATCAAACGAAAGATTGCATAAATGGAGCCACATGCCTAAACGAAGGGTGTAACCAAAACTTGCATTTAAGGAAGCCACATGCCCAAACGATGGATGCATGCATGAGGTCTAAATGCCCAAAAGAAAGATGCATGCAGAAGGTCTAAATGCCCAAACGAAGCTTGCAACAAAGGGGGACACATGCCCAAATAAAAGAGGCATGCTAGGCTTGCATCAAAGGAGGGCCACATGCCCAAACGAAAGAGGCATACAGGAAGCAAAGATGCCCAAACGAAAGAGGCATGTAGGAGGAAAATTGTGCAATCGAAGGATGCCAAAAGGAGGCTTTTTTCCTTGGAATCGAAGGAGGCTACAAAAGGCTTTTTACCTTGTGCCTGCTGGCCTGGTGGGCGCATCTTGCATGCGAGAAGAAAGTTATGGCTCAATCAAAGGTTGTATGCAGCTAGCCATCAACTTTGTGAATTAAAGCAAGAATGGAGGGAATTATTTGTCTAATCAACATAGGCATGCGTGCATCAAACATCCAATCGAAGCAGGCATATAGGCAGCCATTGCATTGTGAACCATGTGAGGACAAAGATGCAATCGAAGGTTGCATGCAGGAAGCTCCTGCCTCATGAATCAAAGCCAACATGTCAGAGGCCAACGCCCAATCGAAGGGTGCAAGCCAAGCTTGCATCGAAGAAGGCCAAAAGTCCAATTGAAGGATGTGAATCGAAGAAGACTTGCTTTTTATCCAATTTTGTTAAATAGATTATTTTTATCTGTTTTTCCCCTTTTTAATAATTTCCTCTTTAACTTGATGTTGAAAAAATCCAATTGTACTTGTGCAAGCTTGAATTTTGAGAATCATTGTGAGAAATACCTTGAGAAATGAGAGGGAAAATTTTGGGGTACAACTGTCTCAATATTTTAAATGGGCCAATCATGAAATGGCTTATGGCCATGCCAGCACAGGGAGGGTCACACCACCCCTTATGGTGGTTGACCGTTGTCTTCTCCGGTGAGGCTAAAAATGAAACCTATAAAGTACGACATTTCAAGCCTAGAAATTTTGGCTACCCCCCATAAAACCTAGGCTGCAAACTCAACCATGGTCTTAGCTTGGACTGAAAGTGTATGTATCATCGAGCCCAAAGATTACATATTTCCAAACCCTAACAATGGTGTTTAGTGATTCTGGCCTTGAAACGTACATGAAACACGTTAGGATGCTCACAAGCAATGATAACAACATGAATATGCAATTAAAAAGGATTTAAATTATGAATTAAACAAATTTGAGATCCAATTTTTTTACCAAAATAGAAGGATCAGATGAGGGAAATTCTGCGTGAGATGAACTTGTTTAAGGCCTGGGAATCACTCCTGGGACCTTCGGGGAATGAATGGCTGGCTTGGTTTGGATTGAGAAAGGCTGGAATTTGCTTTTTTCAAAATTCCCGTTTTTTGACAATTCTTTGCAATTTTGTGTGGCTCCTTCCAGGTTGTATCCCTGTGTCCATTTGGCTTGCAAGCATGCTGCATATATAGAGTAGAAGGAGGGGAAAATATGTTATGGGAATAAACAACCATAAACATGTGTTTTAAGGCCATAAACAATTATTTGAAACATTGCAAAAAGTGTGCATTCTTGTCCCTTTTTGAATTTGGATGAACTTGGACATGCTAGCCAGGCTGGACACGAAATATAGGGCCCTTCCATTCATTAAACCAAGCCCGAACACTAATGGCCCATATTATTTGCATTAATTTTGATTTATTTGATTTTAAATTAAATAAAATTAATATAAAATGCAAATAAGATCAATACTATGCAAAAAAATGGTCTTAGGGGTCCTTAGACATGTTATGAACATGTTTAGGCCCTAAAAATTAGGCTTATTAGCTTGAAAATTGATTTTTCCCAAAGTTGACTCCATGTATTTTCTTGAAAATTACCCAACTTGTGTAAGCCATAACTTGCTCAATGTTTATCTCATGGTGATGATCTTGGACTTTTTGGAAATCCCAAGATGTCTACTTCAATCCCTCTTTTGATCAATTTAGCTTTTGAAGATTTTATCTTGATGTAAAAGGTCTTGGAAAAAAGTGACTTTTGTTGACTTTCTGAAAATGACCTATAATGTATGAGCTTGTATCTCAAATGGTGCATTTCTTGGACTTGGGGGTGTGATCGGTGGAAATAGAACTGACTGTTTTTAGCTGGTTCGCAAAATGTCGCGGTAAGCAAGAGTCGCCACCGTCTTTTATGTTCTCCAACATGGAAAGGACAAAAGCACAGCAAAATTCCTTATTCGAGATGTCTCTCGGTTCGGGAGGTAGATTTATAGAAAGGGAAGGTGTTAGCACCCTTTCTATCTGTGGTTATCCACGGGCTCTTAGGTACTTGCTCTTATGTTTTCAAAAATTGTTTGCTTTTCAAGTGTGCGTGGGTTTTGGAAAAAGTTTCGTTTGAAAAATTTCTAAGTAACTCTTGTATCTATCCTCAAGAGTGTATGAAAAATTTATTTGAAAACTTTTGAAAGTGTCTGTGTGAAAAGATGTTTTTGTTTTTTTGAGAGAGAGCAAGTACCCATGAGATCTCTACCTACTCTAAGGAATTAGGCTGTGTAAGAGTCCTTTGGACAGTGCTATCCCACAATGGAGAAGTAGGTAGCACCGTCGTTGGAGGTATTCGGGTCAATTCGATTGTAGGGACAGTGTGGTCACCAAAGCAATAGTAGGACACCTTAGAAGTAACCCTAATGTCCTAGATCCTTTTTATCCGAGGCAACCGTTTCGAGGCAACTGGATCTTAGACAGAAAGGTGACCTCTAAAACACCCTATACTTGACGACCACATTCGAGGCAACGAGTGAGGCGTACCCTAGGAGTGGCATGTGCATGTGTATTGTTTCATGTTAATGTTTGTCTTGTACATGTTATTTGAGAGCTACGGATTGATTTTATTTGGCATTCATTCTTGCGTGCATATTAAAAGTTAAGAGTGCGGAAAATAAATTGCGGAAATTTGGATCTACGCTATTACAAGGCGCGGGTCTATACATCGCCAAAAAACAAAGACCCGTTTTGATAAATAAGTACGGAAAGATAAATAAAGCGGTAAATCCTAATTAACTATTACATCCTTTGAACAGATACATAAATAATCAAAAATAAGAACAATGTGCGAAGGAAATTAAATCAGGATGTCCTAGGGTTTTTGACCCTTCTGAGAAAATTAGTCCTTTTTTGCAATTAATTAAATGTTAAATCTAATAACTAATTAATTAAATAAAGAAAGAAAAATGTTTTTTTATGTTTTTTTTATGTTTTTTAATGAAAATACTAAAAGGAATTAAAAATTAGTAAACAAAACCCTAATTCTAAACTAATTTTATTTATTGTAAAAAAAGAAATTAAAATTACCTAATTAAACTAAATCAATTGGTTAGTATTTTATTTACAAAAATAATAATTAGTGAATTTAATAAATAATAAAAATATTTACAATTTTTATATTATCTGAATTTATTATGGAAAATTAGTTTATTAGTTAATAATAATAATAATAATAATAATAATTAGTAAAAAGAATTAAAAAGAGAAAGAAAATAAATAATAAAAAATAGTAAACCAGGGGGGGTTTGATGGCCCAAGGGAGGTGTTGTTCTGGAATTCAGGCCCATTAACACATAAGCCACGTTTGACTTTTTGGATTGTCCATGGCGTAGTTGACTGAGGAGCATGGTAGTCCCCTTTTCTTGGCCTTCAGATTGCTGATTGGGACACATGGCATGATGATGCCTAGAGGTATATGGTGGACATCATTGCAAATCCTGCACATGAAGATGTTATGAAAAATAATATTGAGATTTGGGTGGACCTGGGAATCGAACCCAGGTCCCAACAATTACCAGACACGTCCTCTTCCACTACACCATGCTGCATGCTTTGTTATTATAATAGATAATGAAAATAATATATAAAAGAAAATCAATTATACTGGAAACCAAAAAGCGCGCATATTATTTGAATGAACCAATAGCTGGCTTCCACGTCTTATCTTCTTCGTTGAAATCTGCAGAAAAATCAATCAAATAGCGGGGGTTTTAAACCCCCACAAAATAGAACTGTCAATAATAGCGATTAGGTCTACATGTGATATAAAAAGGGCGCGATGGTTGGGTTGAATTCGTCTGGCCTTGACGAATTCAACCATAGGCGTTAGGTGGTCCAATTTTTCTCATTCTGTAAAGCCCCAATTGAGAGCTTCGAAAACCCTAGATGTCATCAATGGTGGTTTTGGTTCCAGGGCGCCATAATCAAATTAAATCATACCAATAGCTTCAGAATGGTCCTATTAACACAAATCCATCCAAAAAAGAGGTTAAAAATGCATGAATAATGATGTGCGATTATGGAAAACAAACCAAGTCGTGTGACTTGTTCTGGACGATTCTGATAGTTTCAAGGCTTGTTTTTGATTGCAAATTGCTTCTGAATGTCCCATCAATGTATTGGAATCGTTCTAAGGCTTTGAATTGTGCTGGAAGCTTGAGTTCAGTTTTCAAATTTTCCTCCTATTTTTGAATTTTGTTTATGGCTTTGTAGCAGCTTTTGCACGTGTTTAGCATTAGGGTTAGACTCAGTACTTATGAGGGAAGGGAATTAGGTTAACTTTTGGGCCTTAATCCATGCACATGAGAGAATTAGGTTTAGGTTTTCCACCATTAACAAGCTTTCCTTTTTTTAAGCAAAACCAAGACTTTGTGTACAACATATCCCTAGCATGAGTTTGTGAGCTGGCACATGATGTATGAAAGCTATTCAAATCCAAAAGACATTATTCCATTGATTTTTAAATTTTATTTGAATTATTATGGATTTAAAATGAATTAAATCAATAAAAATTAAATAAAATAGAAAAATAAATGTTTGATCTTGAAATTAATCATGGGACACATGTGTGGCATGACAAGGCTGAATCAAGTGGAAGAAAGTGGGCCCTTTTGTCAAAAATTGAAGTTTCAAGGATAGTTGTCTTTTGCACATTCCCAAATATTTCCCAACTTCTCCAATGCACATCTTGCTCAATTTTGATCATATGAACATGTTCTTGGACATTTTGGAAAGGTCTTGAAGTCCTCTAATCAATGCCTTTGGTCCCATGTCATTTTTATTTACCAATCTCAAGTTATGGTCTTTGACTTAAAATGCCTTTTTGTTGACTTTTGAAAATGACCTATAATGTAGAAATTGATAACTTTTTGTGAGAGCATTTCTTGGACTTGGAATGTGAAGATGAGTTGTAGGAAATGTCATCCCCTTCAAAATTAGCATTGGATGGGATTTTTCTGATGAACCATGAAAAAGTTATGCCTTGGTCAAGTTACAGTTGACTTTTCAACTGTCCAAAAATGGAAACTTTTGCATCTTGATGAATTTTGAGCCATTCTTGTGGAATCATGATCAAGACTTGATCAAATGATTATTTTGGCTTCAAAATAAGATTTTGACCAAAAAAATTTGACTTTTGACTGCCAAATGACCATTTTACCCCTATAGTTGATTGTGAAGCAATTAGGGCTTTTGACTGTGCAACTTGATGCTGTGAGTCTTGAAACTTGACATGTATATGCTTGGCAATGTGTATAGGCATATGAGGCTTGATTGAGCCATTTAAAACTCCAAATTCCTTGAAGGAACCAAAACCCTAATTTTGAATGGCTTAGGAGGATGTTTGACTGTGCAACCCTTTGAGAAGTTTTAAGCCATTTGATGATGATTCTTGACAAAACTTGAAGAATATGGGAGGGCAAATTTTGGGGTACAATAGGGGGCTTACGAGATGTTGCAGGGAATGAGATTCTCTTCAATATGAGATTTGGTTGGGGAAAAATGGATGAAGTATGATAAAGTTATATTTGGTCAAAGTTTGGTTGACTTTTCCTATAGAAACCCTAATTTAGCAATTCTTGACTTTTGATAGATTAGGAGCATTTCTTGAGGAATCATGATCAAACCTTGATCAAATGATGGATATCACTTCAAAATATTGATGTTGACCAAAATTCTTAAAGTTTGACTGTACATGGGCCACAATTGACTTTTGACCTAGTACAATTGATTTTCAAGCATTTGAGCAATTGATTGGGAGAACTTGTAGTGCAAGGCATGAAATTTTTCATGGACAATCTTGAAGGAATATTAGGGAAATGGAAAACATTTGAGACCTTTGGAGCTCACACATCTTGATGATAAGTGAAACCCTAGTTAGAGGTTCATTGCTTAATAGGAGAATTTGTCTAGTCAATTCTTGGTCAACCTTAAGCAATTAAGGATCTCTAGGAGCATGCTTTGAGTAAAAATAGGAGGAAAAATTTTGGGGTACAATAGCTGCCCCTGTTCAATCTGCTTAAACCTGAGGATTTAGATTGGCTTTTCTTCCTTTCGTGATCTAAAGGTGAAAGATGATTGAACACTAGAGTGCCCAAAAATTTGCACTCACATGAAGTAATATTGTTGGTTGATGATGTCGAGAACGGGCTTACAGATGCCATTTGGAGAAGATGATTGAGATTCGTCATAGATGGGCTTAAAGATGCCATCCAAAACAGATGCTGATTTCACACATGGTCCCTTTGGGGGTTCCTGTTCTTGCTGACTGTGGAGGAGTCCGCTGGGGAACATGGGTTTATGTTATTCTCCTACTTGAGGAAAACCATGTGGGGAATAGAGTCTAGGAACTTCAGTTGTCTAAGGCTCTACTGAGGAGTTATCTCTGGTATAGCGAGATGAAAGTTTGTTGCTTTCTGGTCAAAATCCAGGCTTCACAGTAACTTGTTAAGGATAACAAAAGTTGTCTGTTATCTGGTCGTATCCAGGCTTCACGGAAATCTATTGGGGAATATGAAATTAAACTATTATCTAGTCGTACCCCAGGCTTCATAGTAACTCAAACTGTTATCTGGTCAGAATCCAGGCTTCAGTGACTCGAATTGTTATTTGGTCGTGTCCAGGCTTTAGTGATTTGAAGAGATTAAGTTGTTATCTGGTCGGATCCAAGCTTCAACTTGAATTTGAGGTACACTATTATTTGGTAGAGTCCAGGATTCATAATAATTAATAGAGTAAACTCCTATCTGGTCGGACTCCAGGCTTCGCAGTAAATTGACAGAGTAAACTGCTAACTGGTCAGATTCTAGGCTTCACAGTAAAATGAAATTGAACTGTTATCTGGTCGTACTCCAAGCTTCACAGTAATTGAATAAGTGAACTAGTATCAGGTCAGATTCCAGGCTTCATAGCAACTTAAACTATTATCTGGTCGAAATCCAGGCTTCATAGTAGCTTGTTGGGGATAATGGAATTAACCGTTACTTGAAGATGCATTATAAAGAACTCGCGTAGGTCTGTTCCAGGATGAGTCCGTGTTAGTATGCACCCAGAGATATATTAGAAGGAACCCGTGTAAGATTGCTCCGTCAGATTGTGTAGATAATTTCTTGTCTGGTTTCAGGTATTAATCTGGAACTAGAAAATTGTCTGTTGCTGAGATAGTTGTCCTGGCTTGTTACAGGTATTAATATCTGACCTGAGAAAGAAAGATAATTTTCCTGGCTTGTTACAGGTATTAATATTTAATATCTTTATGTAGATAGTACTCCTGGCTTGTTACAGGTATTAATCTACCATCAGTCGTCCACAAATAGTTTTCCTGGCTTGTTACAGGTATTAATCTGGAACTTGGTTTTTATCGGTCATCGAGATAGTTATTCTGGCTTGTTACAGGTATTAATCTCTGACCTGAGAAAGAAAGATAGTTTTCCTGGCTTGTTATAAGAATTAATATTCAATCTCTTATTCACGGATAGTTGTCCTGTCTTTATTTCAGGTATTAATCCGGAACTTGGCAACATCGATCACATAGATAGTTTCCCCGTCTGGTTTCAGGCATTAATCTTTGACCTGTTGTATAAGTGGATAGTGTTTGTCTTTCTACGAACTCAACTTGGAAAGGTAAAGCCAGTTTCATGCGATGTTATGATGTATGAACTTCATGATGCTCTCAAAATAAATGAGATTGTGATATATGCACTTGTGTTGCATATGCTATGATGTTTGTATGAATGATGTATGAATGCAATGTATGAACGTTTCAGTTGTTCCATTGTTGTGTTGTTGAATTAGGGAAAATAAATCCCTAACTGTAGCTGGGGGAAGAGAATGTAGGTCTTCAGATTTTGTTTAAAGTGGAAATGTTGGGAGATGAACTTCGTTGTTAGAGAAATAAACTTTGTTGGGGAAGGGAAACTCCGTGCACTGCTTGGGGATTTTGTGAAATCTTATTGGGGAATCCTAAGAAGCTTGGAGACTTCACTGGGGAATTTTTGTTGGAGCAGTAATTTGAAGATTTTTGCTCTGCTGGGGATATGAGAACACCCGACACCATAAGGCTGCATACTGAGGATATGGCCGTGACCTTGTAGTAGAATGCCCATGTCTCTGTACCTGCGGGAGAAGGTATCTGCCGGAGAAAACACCTGTGGGGATTTTGTGGATGGCCCTTAGATATTGTACCGTTTCTTAAAGTCATTAGCAACTGTCTTTCTATTTTTATGCGTGTATTTGTTAGCAGTAATCACATTCAAATGCATATGTCCAAAAATAATCACTGGACGTTTTCGCACACAAAAGAGAAAAATAAAAAATAGAAGTTTTTCACTTTCAAAGGAATAGTTTTGTATTAACTTGAAATAAGCGTTTTTGTACAAGGAGACAGACATCCTAGTAAGAGCATGTCGTCGTAAGAATGGAATTTATACAAAAATAGTATACAAAGAAAGACAACTATGTGAAATAATCCCATTGGTTTCCCATTCTGCTATTGCCTTTATGTCTTTGAGCGTCTCATCCCTTTCGTTACTTGTCTAAAGCTGATTGTATTGATTAGTACCGCTTGAGATTGATAGTTGATATTGAAGATTGGTTGTAAGTTGATCCAACGGGACATAGTTATACGCTTTAAATCCCTAACTTTTGCCTGGACCTCCCTTTCGAGTTTTCAGTCCACCGAGATACCCTTTTTTGCCCAAGCCTCCTTTTTAGGTTTTTGACTCGCCGGGTGTACAGATTTTTTTATGTAAATCCCTAATTTTTGCCTGAACCTTTTTGGTTTGCCTGGATGCCCTAATTTTTTCCTAGGCCAGTCGACCTAGCGGGTCTTTGTTTATGCGTAGTATCTTTTAACTATGTCCATGTTTACCGAGTGTGGAAGGTCGTCACCATCCATAGTGGTTAAGATCATGGCTCCACCAGAAAATATGTTCTTGATCACAAATGTCCCTTCGTATGTGGGAGTACATTTGCCCCTAGGATCACCTTGTAGAAGTATGATGTGTTTGATTATCAGGGCACTAGTCTGATATACCTGACGTTTGACTTTCTTGTTAAAAGCTTTGATCATACGTTTTTGGTACATCTTACCATGACAGGTAGTCGTGAGCCTTTTTTCGTTAATCAGGTTTAACTGGTCAAGTCGATTCTGAACCCATTCAACTTTGCTCAACCCTTCATCTTTCATGATCCTTAAGGAAGGGATCTGGACCTCAATGGGCAGGACAGCTTCCTTACCGTATACCAAATAGAAAGGAGTTGCCCTTATTGATGTGCGCATTATGGTACAATAACCATGAAGAGCAAATGGTAACATCTTGTGCCAGTCTTTATATGTCACCGTCATCTTTTGTATGATTCTCTTGATATTTTTGTTAGCAGCTTCAACAACGCCATTCATCTTTGACCGATAGGGAGAAGAGTTATGATGTTGGATTTTGAATTGCGTACAGAGCTCGGTGATCATAGTGTTGTTGAGATTGATACCATTTTTTGTAATGATTCTTTCTGGAATACCATACCGACAGATAAGATTGTGTTTGATGAATCGGGTCACAACGTTCTTGGTAACAGAAGCAAATGAAGTTGCCTCGACCCACTTCATGAAGTAATTAATGGCAACCGGGATGAAGAGGTGCCCATTAGAAGCTGTCGGTCTAATCTCTCCAATCATGTCGATGCCCCACATTGGAAATGGCCAAGGAGTCGTCAAGAAATTTTAGAGGAACCAGAGGTACATGCACCTTATCAGCATAGATCTGGAATTTATGGAAAGTTCGTGAATGCTGATAACAGTCTGCTTCCAAAGTGGACCAATAGTATCCTGCTCGTAGAATCTTTTTAGTCATTGAGTTCCCACTGGAATGAGTGCCAAAGGTACCTTCATGCAAATCAGCCATAATCTTTTCTGCCTCACTCTTGTCTACACACCGAAGTAAGGTAGAATCATGATTGTGCTTGTAGAGGATCTCGTTACTGAGAAAGAACTTAGAAGAGAACCTTCTTAGGAACTTCTTATCATTGACCGAAGCTCCTTCAGGATATTCTTGGCCTTCAAGATATCTTTTGACTTCATGGAACCAAGGCTTGTCCACTATTTCTTCAGTACCAATCTTATGACTGTATGCTGGCTCATCCATCTTCTCAATGGTGATCTGAGGTGCCTCGTTATCCCACCTGACCTTGAACATGGATGACATCGTAGCTAGTGCGTCCGCTAGTTGAGTTTCCTCTCGTGGAAAATGCTCAAAGGTGATTTCTTCAAAGTATGGGATTAGTGTCAACACACTCTCTTTATACGGGATGAGATTAGGATGCTTCGTGTCCCATTTTCCTTTGATCTGGATAATTACCAAAGACGAGTCTCCAAACACACTTAAGAACTTGATCCTTAAATTGATTATAGCTTTGAGACCCATGATACATGCTTCATACTCATCCATATTGTTGGTACAATCGAAACATATCCTAGCAGTGAAAGGAGTATGACAACCTTCAGGAGATATAATCACAGTGCCGATACCATTTCCAAGAGCGTTGGAAGCTTCGTCAAAAATCATAGTCCATCGGGATCCTTTTTCGGGTCCTTCATCCGGTCCAAGTTCTTCACAATCAGTTACTAACATGATGTTCTCGTCCGGGAACTTGAAATTCATGGATTGGTAGTCGTCCACAGCCTGATGAGCCAAATGATCAGCTAGTACACTTCCCTTAATTGCTTTCTGGGTTGTATACTGAATTTCGTATTCGGTCAGGATCATTTGCCATCTTTCTATTCTTCCGAAGAGAGAGGGCTTCTCAAAGATGTACTTGATAGGATCTATTTTAGATATCAACAAGATAGTGTGAGTCAACATATAATGCCTTAGTCGGCGAGCAGCCTGTGCCAAAGCAAAACAAGTTTTCTCGAGCAGTGATTATCTTGTTTCACAGTCGGTAAAATTTTTACTAAGGTAGTATATTACATGTTGTGATACGGTGGCAGAACTGACTGTTTTATTGGTTTGTGTTTGTGTTCGCAAATGTTGCGGTAAGCAAGAGTCGCCACCGACTTTTCTTTTATCCAACAAAGGAAAGGGTGAAAAGAACAGAAAAAGACCTTTTTCGAGATTGTCTGAGTAAGGGGGTAGATTATGGAAAGGGAAGGTGTTAGCACCCTTTCCATCAGTGGTTTTCCACGGGCTCTTAGGTACTTGCTCATTTTTGGAAACTGTTTATGTTTATGTGTTTTGAAAGATTTTGTTTGCTTTATAGTAACTCTTGTATCAGTCCTCAAGAGTGTGATAAAGCGTTTTTTAAAGTAGTTTTTGAAAGTAAGTGTAAAAAATTTGGTTTGAGCAAGTACTTAAGAACAGTCTACCTACTCGAAAAAGGATGTTCTTCTCATTCTTTCCTTTAGATAGTATTATCCTACTATTAGTGAGTAGGTAGCCCAATCGTCGGATGTTGAGGGACTATCGAAAGGGACGTTATGGTCATTGAAGGCAACATGTAAGGATATCTTAGTGTTCGAAGGGACTGTCATCATATAGGCAACATCAAGGGACAAGATCATTTCTCGTAGGCAACTCGAGAGACATTAAGGGACCATGACCTTTTATGATTACTTTCATATTGAGGGTCTTTGCTAAGATATCCCTACGTTCGAGGGACATTGACAATTTTTGAAGGCAACCAAGTGAGGAATACCCTAAGGGTGTAAGTGTGAAACAGTGTGCTTTTTTCAGAAATTTGTCTTAAGATTAGTGATCTAATGGTTAATTGATTAATCTTGTCATGCACGCCTAAGTTACTAACTATCATATACAAGCATATAAGAATATAAATAGTGAGAAATAAAAGTTCCTACGCTATTACAGGGCTTTGGTGTAAGTACATAAATAATGGACGGAAGTAATATGCGAAAAATAAAAACACTAATTTAGCTATTACAAACCGGGTGCAGTTACATAAATAATATAAAAAAACATATAAAAAAAGTGATGACGCGTAAAAATTAAGACGGGAAAAAGTTTTAAACCCTAAAAAAGTAATTGCTCATTAAAAATATTTTTTGTACTTTGTGAAAAAAGTTAGAAGTTTAACCTAATTCTCTAATTAATCTTAATTTAAAGAAAATAACTTAAAGTTAATTAAATTAATTAATTTGCAAAAATTAATTTATTAAAAAAACTAAGTCCTAATTTTTGTGTAGGGGTGTGAAACATAAAGAAGAACATAAAGAAATTAAAAATGGGACTGAGGGGGTGTGAAACCCAATTGAAAGGTGTGTTGTTGAGTTTGTCAAAGCCCAAAAACTGGTGGCCCACAGCTAGCACTAGATCCAATGTTGTTGTGGTAGGGAGGTCTATGGTGTGTCTGCATGCTAGAGGCGCTAGATCCAGAACCATGCAAATTTGATGGATGGATCTGAGGGTGCATGATGCGCGCCTGGGGGTGAAACATACTGGATCTGCAAGAAATATTCAGAAAAATACTATGCATCAGGCAAGGGTCGAACCCCTGACCTCCCACATATACAAATCCTTAAGCCCTTCACTCTTTCCATATGCGCTGCTTGGTCATTCATACATATAATAACAAAATAATATTATAAGGTAAATCAAGGACATGGCTGATTCATCAAACACGCGCCAGCAAGTGAGGCCCTGATGTTTTAAACAAACCAATCAAAACATCCTAATATGCCACGCATGGTCTTCGCCGGTCAAGCCACCCCAGACGGTGGCTCCGGCCATCCCCTCTGATTGCCCAAAAATTCAAACTTGTGAATTTCAATGAAAACAAGCATAAAAATAACCCTACTGGACTAATTAGGACCTTGCGATTCCAATGGTGGGGATTATTTTTTCTGAAAGTCCCTGTATCTTGAGATACGATGCTTGGCTGAAGCTTTTCCCTAACAATGGTAAACCTTCATCCATGCGTTAAATCTCTCATGTAATGGTTCTAGACAGTCACAAATGTTAGCATGAACATGCGTATGTACAAATAAATCATTTATATTGCAAGTTAAAAAAGTTTGAATTCACAAAAATATACCAATCTAGTGATGCTTGGAAGAGAGCTTCTTGGTACGTTTTGGCTTGAATAATGGTTCAAACAAGCTCCTGGTAACCTCAGGAGGAAGAATGAATCCTTGGTTTGGACCAACAAAGGTTGGACCTGAAGCTTTCAACTTTTTACAATTCTTGTGATTTTTTTCACTTTTGTATGGCTCTGTTTGTGACTGCTGCGCTCTCCTCCTTGACCTAGGGTTGTTCTGCTTATGTAGTGAATAAGAATAGGGTTACCAATGTTGAAAAAATCCAATGCCTTGAGTGCAAGAATATGAGTTTTCAATTGGTATCAAAACTTGCTATTTCAAGAAAATATCTCTCATTTTGGTCCCATGCGTTTTTGCTTGGTCATGCCAGCCTATTTTGTCTCTCATTTGATAAGAAAAAGATCCACAATCAATCTTTTATTATTTTAATTATTTATTTCATTTAATTTTGCATTTTAATGGAAAAATAGCAAAATAAATGGTATAAATAATAAAATAATGTATGACTGAGCTCAAGGTTCGTGGGCCATGTTAAGAACAAGTTTCAACCATGAAAACATGGGCCTCTTTGGAAAAAATTCAAACTAGGTCAATGGTTGCTTCATGCACATTTCCAAAAATCGGTCAACTTTAGAAATGCATCTCTCTCTCAATTTTAACCCTAAGAGGGTGTTCTTGGACTTTTTATAGAGCTTAGGATATTGTCTAAACAACCTTTTTAGTTTTATCTCAATTAGATCTTCCATGTTAATGTAAGGAGCTTTGACCCAAAAGGTGGTTTTGTTGACTTTTTGAAAGGACCTATAATGTATAAACTTGTATCTTTTGATTGAGGCATTTCTTGAACTTGTAGGCTGAAGAGAAGTTGTAGGGAATTGGATTATCTTCAAAATGATCCTTGGAGGAAAAATTTCTGATAAAGTATGATAAAGTTATGCTTGGTCAAATTTGGTTGACTTTTCCTATAGAAACCCTAATTTGCCATTTTTGACTTTTGATGAGTTAGGAGCATTTCTTGAGGAATCGTGATAAACCCTTTATCAAATGATGGATATTACTTCAAAATGTTGATGTTGACCAAAAATCTTGAAGTTTGACTGTATTTGGGCCACAGTTGACTTTTGACCTAGTATAGTTGATTTCTAGGCATTTGAGCAGTTGACTGAGCAAACTTATTGTGCAAGGCATGAAATTTTGCATGGATGGTCTTGAGTACATATTAGGACAATGGATAACATTTGAGATCCTTTGGACTCAGACATCTTGCTTAAAATTGAAACCCTAGTTGAGGTTTGTTTCCTTAGGAGGAGAATTTGTCTAGTCAATTATTGATCATCCTTGAGCAATTGAGGACCTCTAGAGGCATGTCTTGAGTGAAAATGGGAGGGAAAATTTTGGGGTAAAATACATGCTATTTTCGACCAGACTTGTCATGCTGCCCCAACACACACCCCATTAAGTTCTATAATACTGTTAAGTACATGATCATAGGTCTTCCTTCAACTGGTGGCGTCAAAATTGGAGGCTTTTGGAGATATTACTTGATTTTGTCAAAGGCATACTAGCAATCGTTATTCCACTTCACTGCTTGATCTTTCTTCAATAATTTGAAGATTGACTCACAAGTAGCGGTCAGATGTGAAATGAATTTGGCTATGTAGTTAAGACGTCCCAAGAATCCCCTAACTTTCTTCTCAGTGCAAGGAGTCGGCATTTCTTGTATAGTTTTGACCTTTGCAGGGTCTACCTCAATACCTTTGCTGCTGACCACGAAACCTAAGAGATTACGGGATCTTACTCCGAAAGTGCACTTATTCGATTTTAGCCTCAGTTTGTATTTCTTTAGCCTGTTAAATAGCTTATGTAGGTGATCAAGGTGCTCCTCTTCAGTCTGAGACCTTGCTATCATATCATCAACGTAGATCTCTATCTCGTGATGGATCATATCATGAAACAAACTACCATGGTGAGCTGATAGGTTACCCCGATGTTCTTTATCCCAAATGGCATAACTTTGTAGCAAAAAGTTCCCCACTGTGTGACAAAGTCTGTCTGAATCCATGTCTTCAGGTGCCATTTTAATTTGATTGTATCCGGACAAACCATCCATGAAAGAGAACACTTTATGTTGTGTGGTGTTGTCAACTAGAACATCAATATGGGGAAGTAGAAAGTCATCCTTGGGGCTTGCCCTGTTCAGGTCTTTGTAATCCATACACATGCGTACCTTACCATCCTTCTTAGGTACTGGAACATCATTAGCGACCCATTGTGGATTGGACGTGACAGCTAAGAAACCGGCATTGAACTGTTTCATGACTTCAACCTTAATCTTTTATGACATATTCGGCCGCATACGACGAACCTTCTATTTCACTGGAGGGAAGTCCTCTTTTGTAGGTAGGCGATGAACCACAATATCGGTGTCAAGTCCCGGCATGTCTTCGTATGACCAGGCAAAAACCTCAACATAGTCATGTAGCATATGAATTAACCGATGTTTGACACTGGGCTCCAAGTTAGCACCTACCTTGACTACTTTTATGTCCTCTTCAGTACCCAAGTTCACTGTCTCAACTGGCTCCTCATGAGGCTATATTTCCCTTTCTTCTTGTTGTAACAGTCTGGCAAGCTCTCCTGGTACCTCTCAATCTTCCTCACCTTCGTCCTTGGCTTGGTTGATTGGATTTTCAAAGTCATAATGAGCAACAACAGAACCGTTATCAATGGGATCCATAGTGGATGTGGATCTGCATTTTGATATGTGAGTGTGTGTAAGAGCATAGCTGTATATTTTTTGATAAAGTAGAAAGCAGAAAAGAAAAACAAAGAGCGTAAAATTTGCATGCAAAACGTCCAATGTTTTATTGATGACATATGAAGATGAATTAATGACCCTCACAAATAGACCATTGTGCCTCAGGTAAGACACAAGGCTTTAATGTTTCAATTGTTCAAATATTACATTTCCTTAAAACAAAAAGACAAATTACTCTTGAATAAAAGTAATGGGCACAAAGTCTTTAGCCTCCCAATTGTTGAGTCCACTGTTGATGGTTGGGAAAATCCACTTGTCCAGGTTATAGCTACTGTCAGCGTCTTCTGTGGCAAAGACAACATCAATAACACTGACTCATGGGCCATGCTTAGGAATAGGTGCAGTTGTGACATTGGGAGTCTTAAGGGGATCAAATTTAACCTCCTTTACATCAATAAGGTCTTGCACCTTGTTCTTTAAAGCCCAACAATCATTTGTATCATGCCCCGGTGTTTCAGAGTGGTAGGCACATCATGCATTCGGGTTGTAGCGGGGAAAGGCAGTATTAGGATTCTTCAGGGCCTCCTTTAGGGTCACCAGATTGGACTTCAGCAGGTGTGGAAAAACCTGGGATAGGGTCATGCTGATCCGAGTAAACTATCTTTTGAGTGCATTTGGCATGCGCTGATTGTTTCGTTGTTGGTTTGAGGTAAGATTAGAATCATAACAGCCCCTACCGTCAGACGATGTTCAGTTTTGTCATGATTTCTTTGGCTGTAAGCAGCACTGACTTCCTTCTTTCCCATGAATGGTTTCTTTGCAGTGCTGGAGGATTCATCTCTCTGTATCTTACCACTTTTAATGCCAGCCTCTACTCGTTCATCATCAAGATCAATTCAGTAAACCCAGCACAAGAACTTCTAATCAGGTGGTTAAAGAATGACCTGAATAATGTGCCCAAGAACATGTCCACTAGCTCCCTATCGAACAATG